>JAATLQ010037922.1:0-69337 GCA_013421005.1 Heliconius erato x Heliconius himera | reverse complement strand
TCGAGGTTAAGCGCGGCGTTGAGTTCTGCCACTCAACACGCAATGCCTCCAGAATTCGGCAGAAAGTGGGGAACGGAGTGTCTTAACACTAGGTTCCCTCTGCCTACCCTGCTGTGTGCGGGATACAGCGTGAAGCTGATTTATTTATTTATTTTATTTTATTATAGTTGTCAATCAATTCTGCTTAAATCAATTATCATGTATTTTAAGCGGGCGAAGCCGTGGGCGGGCCGCTAGTTGTATATAAATACAGGGTATGTATGTTATCTCTATAAAGAATGGCCACAATTTGACAACATATCTTTAATGTAACTTATCAATAAAATCGTGAAAACTTAAATAAATCGTATAAATGATTTTTGATTATGAAAATAATTTAATATTATCGTATTTATATACGAGAAATGTAAAAAAAGAAATTTAAAGTAGTAAAAAAACGTCAAGTTGTTGAATTCTTTTGCAATGTACACAAGGTGAGCATAACTAAATATTAGATTGTAACTAGCATTTTTTATGCAACTTAACAATAAAACATTAATTGCTTATTAAGTATTAAGTTAATATGTACCTATAGAGTAGATATAGATAGTAAAAAATATATATAGATAATAAAAAAAAAGATATAGATCATGGAAACTTAAATATTTAATTTATAGTATATATAAATATACTATAAATGAATTACTTTTAAATTAAAATATTTATTAAGGCATTATTTGGCTTTGCAAAATAAACCTTTATCAATTTCTATAACTTTAAAAATAATTAAATACATATATTTATAATCAAGTCAATACTTTTTACATACGAATATACCTATGACGTTATTCAATTGAAAATTACAATTTATAACTGAATACATAACATAATAACGGAACGGAATCGATTACGCACCATTGCAGTACTCCTCCCCGCACTCCGAGCACGAGACGATGCGCGTCTCCGTCACGCCGGAACGGGTCTTGGTCTTCTTTATCATGTTGTTCTTGGCATATTCCCGTTTGTCCTTCGCTTTGGTTTTTAATTCGGATTTTCCAAGCTCTATCAATCTATTTTGGAGAATATTTTTATAATAATTGGTGTAGGTTGCTGATATTATTTGAAATATAATTTATAGAATTAATTGCTAAAATGTTATTATTAGCTTCATGCAGTATCTCGCACACAGCAGAGTAAGCAGAGAGAATGTAGTGTTAAGACCCTCTGTTCCCCACTTTCTGCCGAATTCTGGAGGCATTGCGTGTTGAGTGGCAGAATTCAACGCCGCGCTATGCCTCGACACCAGAGCGAAAAAATGGAAATATAAATTTAAGTAAATATTTCATCTCTCCGAGTGGGGATCGAAACCACAACTAGTCGGTTTACAGTCACACTTGCTGAAATATAATTGATAGAAATATTTGCTAAAATGTTATTAATACTAATATAATACATATATACCTGTTAAAATATTCTTCATCCAATTTAGACTTGGGTCTTATAGAGGTGAGCATGCGCCATTCGATGGGAACTGCACAAAGCTCGTCGAATTTTAACCCCCGCATTTCTACTGGTATGGGATCCATAAATGTGAAATGCTTTTCTTCGTAACCACGAGTACCCAGCTTCTCGTAAGCTCGCACTTCCTTTTTTGGTGTTTTGGTTTTCTGATCCTCTGGTTTATCTCTTATCTTGATATCTTCAGGTCGAACCTTTCAAAACGGATTATATAGCAAAATATATTAACATCGTTTCCTAATAGTTAGTTTATAAAACCTGTAATATTCATATAACTATTCCATTAGTAATAAGCAAACCTTTTCCGGTCTTGTTTTAAAGTCCGGTACTTTATCTAAAACTGCACGATATTCTTCAGCAGAATTTATAACGGTTTTAGATAAGTCAAGCATGGGAGCCTCATCTTTCTTTTTGTCAAATAAATCGTCTAATTTCGACATTTTTGGCAAGTGTTATCTCGTCCGTCCGACACGTCGCCGCAAGCTTAGCAGCTGTTGTGAGTCAATCTTATCGATTTAACTTCATTCCATTTCTTAGAAACAGTTGGATCAATAAAGAATACCTACGTAACCTAATTTCCTTATGAATAAATATTGCACTCTATATCATACTGGTCTTGTATAATATACGAAAGTAAATTTATTTTATAGTTTTATGTTGGATAACACATCGTCTTGGATTTGACTTATTTCATTAATATCCCGTTTGATCATATTTGTGTTGTCACTGATTCTTTTCGGGTTATCTAAGTCACTTAAGCTATATTTGGTAGCTCGGTCATTTGTGTCGTCTATCCATAATTTTCTACTGCCATATTTATCGTTTATAAATTTTTGTGACAAAGTCAATCTTTTTGCGGCAGATATTTTTGGTGACTTTTTGTTCTCAACTTTGTTATCTTCAGTTATTTGTGCTAATGATGTAAACTCTGGATTATTTATCTGATTTTGAAATGCCGTAAAATCTTGACTAGATCTTTTATTTCTCCAATATGACTGACTGAGCGAATTTCGTTTTTTAATGCTGATCTCCATAGTTTTATCGCTTCTTGTTGGGGGGCTGGGCGACCTGCTATCTTCACTAGACTGTGACATATACTGTCTAACCTGTGGGCGATGTTTTTGTCGCACTTTCCTTTTTTGAGTATAAAATGGATCTTTTTCGCTTTGCTTTTTATATTGAGCTACAGGTTTATTTGCACCCCATTTGGGCCGACTTTCGATATCTTTCTTATACCTTTCTTCTGACCTTAACCGACGATCCTTTTTAGATACATTACGGTGTTCGTCATTTGGTGCGTTTTCATCTATGTTAGAATAATTTTTATCTATACTCCTTACATCGTTCTCTGCCCTTTCCGGAGTTTTATTAGGAATGTTTACTTCAGTCTGTGTGTAGGCATCTTTAGTTTTAATGGAACGATACTTGCTAGGTGTAAGTATTTTTTCCATTTCACATATATCGTGCAAATTGTTTATAGAATTTAAGGACATGCTATATACGTTTTTATTTTGTGGTACTAAAACCGCCAGTTGTATATTATTTGACTGGTTGTTTAATATTTCAGCGTTGTTTGTAATTCCAATTGGCACAATATTATATTGATTATCTGTTAACGCATGAGGTGGCACATTGTGGATAAATAAATTTAAATTGCTTGCATTTATAGATCGTGGGGAGTTAAAAGCTGTCGTTTGCTGGGAACTATTTTCTTTGTTTAAGCCTGTCGATGATTGGACATTATAAGTTCTGTGACTTTTAGTAGGACTACATGTTTTAGTAGGACTGCATGATTTCGCTGGACTGAGCTGTTTATTCTCGCATGGAGCATCATCAGCTACTTTTTCTGTACAGTCGTTTTCGCTGAATAACATTGCTTGTCTGTGGCAGCTAAACCGTTTTTCTTTTTCTTGTCTTGCTTTTCTTTCAGCATCTTCAAGGGCTCTCTTTAAGGCATCTAATTTACGTTGCTCTAACAGTTTTTTCTCCTTGCATTTTCTTTTCTCTTCCTCGAGTCTTAATCTATCTTCTTCTTGTTGTCTTTGTATTCTTAATTCTTCTATACGTTCTTCTCTTAACTTCCTTTCCCTATCTTCTTGTCGGCGTTTTTCACGCTCTTCTAATTGACTTAGTATTGCGGATTGTAACTCTAAAGCTTTTATGCGTTTTGTTTCTCTTTGTGCTTTAATTTCAGGTTCTATTGGTACGTTTTGGCCCCTAAGAAAAGTCCTTGAATAAAGTAAAAAAATCAGTAATTAAAAAATAGTAACATTGATTTAAATTTTGAATAAAAATGTTTTTACCTTCCTTCATCACTTCCATTTGAGGAATGATCATAGTCCAAAACTGAATTGGAACTTCTTTGATCTATCATTAGAACATCAGATGCATTGTCTATCATATTTAGTCCACGTTCAACCCAAGACGGTGTACCTTTCTTTTGGTTTTGCATCTGAATAAAAAAAAATTATAAATGCATTTTGGTAAATTTAGAAATAGATTATGTTAATTGTAGAATGAAGTAAAATATAGGAAATATAAAATTTACGGGTATGTACAGAGTGTTTTATCGTCACCCCTTAAAAACAACAGTTTTAACTATTCTATTAAAGCTTAATACAATTAAAACAAAAGAGATTTTATTAAAAAATGAAAAAGTGATGAATTATTTTAAGCAAAATAATTATTAAAATTATTGTTGTAAAATAAAATGCTATTTGTTAAGGTCGACGTAAAAACAACACCAGTTAAAAGCTGGTATTGTTTTTAGATTCTATTTTTTCATTCTTATCGGTCATTTTCATAAAATAAATATTATTATCAATAGATACGTTATTGACGCCTAATTACTTTAACATAAAGAAATTAACTTTAATATTCGATTTATAAAGTCCCATATATTACATAAGTACATAATCGTAATATCGTAAACATAAATTTTAATTTAAAATTATTGCGAAACCAACCAAAATACAACGCCAATTGAATGTAACTTATGTATCATCCTTACGTAGACGTAACAAAGAAATATAAATACCTTAATTAATAATGTAAATGGATACTAATATTTTTTATGCCCTGTCATTGAATAATGTTATAAAAAACCTAGTATCAACACTCTATTACTATCAAGACACTTCCGTTCCTCAATTACCGCGCAACTCAACGGCGCGCTTTGCCTTATTACGAGAGCGAAAAAATGAAAATATTAAATATTTAATCTCCTTGAGTGGGAGTCGTACCTACAACCTGTCGCGTTAACACTTGCAGGCTTCAGCCCCTGCGCTACGATTGACATCATACATGCTTATATTCTTTATAACTTTATTATATTATTTAGAAATACCTGTGGCAGCCGCTCATTAGGGGCGGTGGGTTCCCACAATCTTCCCGTGGCGACACCCCTGTCTCCCCAGCGAGGACGACCCTCGTCTTGGCCGGACGTGCTGCGCGCTGACAGACCGCCCGTCATGCCTGACCGCCCGCTTGAAGGCTGCTTTCTGACGCAAAAATACTTTACTTACCTTTAGTAGGTCAGTGGGAGGTAACGAATGAAATATTTTTTTTATTGTTTGTTTCCGAAGTCTAAGTAGATTAGTCTAGTAAGTCTTAATTATTTGAATAATGTTATACTTAGATTTTAAATAAGGTAGGTATATTAACCTAGTTAACGGTGTATAATTTAGTGTAGTATAATAATTGTATTGTAGTTCGTGGTCATAGGTAGATACTGCTACCTATATAACTGTCTAATTAAAGAAAGTTACTTAAAGATTTTTACTCTGTCTAGGAATATTTATAAGATAAAAATATGTGGAATTAAGACCATATGAATTTCTTACAGGAAAGGAAGATACTACTGTATTATTGCATTAACAATAATATTGTATACCTATTTTATATGAAAAATAGTAACTAGTGAGTTTCTTGCCGGCTCTATCAGCGAACTGCTTTACGAGACTTTTTTAGAATTTTTTATTTAATATCAAATTATATGCGAATAATCCAATTAAAATGGGTTTTTTACTGTAATGGTAATTATATTTTACTTTGTTTCAGTCTCGTATTACAGATCGATATCTTCAGCTACAAATCCAAAGGCGACAGGTTGTTAAATTAGTTACACGACACGCGTTGTGCTTATGCAGTTGTTAGGTATAATAAATATTTCACAGATCGCTAAACCAGAATTTCTAGATGATTTCTATGTAATTTTACAGCACAATACAATTATATTTAGTTACATTTTCTAAAGTGGGGAACGGAGTGTCTTAACACTAGGTTCTCTCTGTCTCTGCTAGCTGATTTTTACATTTTCTTATAGTGAATTTAACTTGCTTGACAACCAACTGTTAAAATTATTTTATGAGTTATCGATTTGGTCAGCTTAATATTAAATGTCACAAATTTTGAGTCATCTAACAACCGGGTGAATTAACTATAAGAAATGTTTCGAATATAAATAATCCAAATATAAGGTCAGTCCTAGTATTTGTTTCAGTACAACGACCGGTACAAAGGTGTAATCAAGTCCATCGTCTACGACCTCTTTTGGATATTTCTTATCAAGGCCATAAAGTATTATAACATTTACGTAGGTATATTATTTAATTAAATTATTCAAAAGAGAAAACTAAATTATATTAGGTATAAATAAAATCAGCTTCACGCTGTACCACACAGTAGGGTAGGCAGAGGGAACCTAGTGTTAAGATATTCCGTTAACCACTTTCCGCCAAAGTCTGGAGGCATTGCGTGTTGAGTGGCGGAACTCAACGCCGCGCTTTATCTCGATACCAGAGCGAAGAAATGGAAATATAAATATAAATAAATATTTCATCTTCTCGAGTGGGGATCGAACCCACGACCAGTGGATTTTACAGTCACACTTTGTGCCCCTGCTTAAATTTTATTTAAAAAAAAAAACCGTTTTTTTAAAATAAAATGGTTCAAAATGGTGATTAGGAGCTTTTCCAACTTAAATTATGAACGCAATTTCTTCACAAATAACATAAAATGGGAAATATAAGTATATTTTTAAAAATATTATATCAAACTCTTACCTTTTTTCCTTTTCCTCCTGTTGCCATGCAATCACAGGGTTGTTGTGAATCGCGGTTTCGTGAAATGTGGAGCACTGGTTTCTGATATTCATATGGTTAATAGTTTCACTGCCGTAGCCTGACGTGTCTCCTTCTGCATCTTCGTCATAGAACGCGAATCTTTTAGCGCTAGAAATATTTCTATTTAAAACCTCTTTCTGGCGTTTATTGTCTTCTAACGATCTGTTGATATCTATATTATGTATGGGCGGCAGACTTGGACTTCTTTGGCGTTGTATCGGCTCCTGATATTCATATGAAGATTGCTTATGAAGTTCTAGAGAGCTGGCAAATTGATTGCGCACTTGTAAACGATTTGTGTATCTCTCCCCGGAACCCCAAGGAAGGTAAAGATGTGACATTTCTTCTGCAACATTAGTAAAAAAGCATTTGTTTACTTAAGCGTTCATTGTTACAAACCAAGCACCTTTCATGTCGAATGTAATTTCAGAATGAGTTAAATTTTTTATTCGCCCAAGAAAAGTATTCAAGATTTTCCCCTTCTCGTAGTAACTTAAGGGTCTTTAGTTTTGTCGATAAAGCGTGTAAGTAGAACAACGGAAACAATGCATGCCAACAATTTACCTACTTATGCCTCAGACCATATTTCAAGTTAATAACCAGATATTTCAAAATTAATTTATTTAAGCACGATATGATGATAATATTACGTGTTACATTATACTTATTATGAGATGTCAGTTGTCATGTTTTGTCGGCAATAAAATATAGAGTTTCTTATGTAAATAATATTTTAATATTCCGCTTTCGTGGTCTACATTTTTTAATAGCTAGTTTACCACTTACATTGATATAAATATATGAAATAAATTTCACTATAGGCAGCTTCACGCCTTTTCTCCCATATCAGGGTAAACAAAGGAATACTAATGTTAAGACACTTCGTTCTCCACTCATTGCCCAATTTCCAAGATATTGCATGTTAAGTAGTGGATTTGTTTGGCTCCATGCTGTATCTTTCCTTTAGCAGGGTAGGTAGAGAGAATTTGGGAATCTAGTGTTAAGACACACATTGTCCCCATTAAGACAATCCCGTTCCCCACTTTCGACCGAACTCTGGAGGCACCGCGTGTTGAGTGGCAGAACTCATCACGTGACCAGAGCAAAGAAATGAACATATGAAATATTTAATTACCTCCATTGGGAATCGAACCCACAACCTGTCGCGTTCTCAGTCGCACGCTTGTGTCCCTGCGCACGACAGGCCTCAATTATACTGCCTGAAATATGAAATATGAGGTTTGAGCTCCACCATTGTGTTTACAGTCAGACACTGCCAGAAATCCGATAATATCTAAAATTTTTGTGCCAATAATATTCATAGATAAGATTTTGGATATAAGCATTTATAATCAGTCACCTACATAGATTCCTTAGCTCGTATTTAATTGCATTTTAAAATTAAAAGTGAAATTAATAAATGATGATCTCGTACGTTCTTTCTAATTACCAGTAAATATAAGATTAACTAGATTGTGGTATATTTTGTTAGCTTTTCGCTACGCTTTCATGCGCAATAAATTCACCGACCAGAGTGTTTTTGTTATATTATTTTAACGCAACGTCAACTTTTATGTAATGAATACAGACATTTAAAGAAACTGATCTTCGCTTATTATAGCTTAGAATAGATGGCCAGATAAATAATAATTAGAAAAACGGAGTGATTTCTCATTAGGTTTTGTTCAGCTAAATCTAAATTCTAAATTATTGAAATTTGACAAGCTTTCTTTATATTTTCACTAAATTGTAGTGACATATTTACAAACAAATGATTTTTTGTACTGTAGTTAAAACAATGCTGAGCGCACTACGACGAAATATTAAATTAAATTAAATTAGCTTCACGCTGTATCCCGCACACAGCAGGGTAGGCAGAGGGAACCTAATGTTAAGACACTCCGTTCCCCACTTTCTGCCGAATTCTGGAGGCATTGCGTGTTGAGTGGCAGAACTCAACGCCGCGCTTAACCTCGACACCAGATCGAAGAAATGGAAATATAAATTTAAGTAAATATTTCATCTCCTCGAGTGGGGATCGAACCCACAACGAGTCGGTTTTGCAGTCACACCTCGTGCCGCTGCGCAACGACTGGCCTCAATTCAATTAAAATTAATAAAATGTTGTAACAAAGAATTTAACTGATGAAACTGATGGTTAAAAAAATATTTAATATTCGATTTCTCTATATGAAAGTATATAGATACGTACCTACCTCACGAATATTTTTTTTTTCGATAAAAGAAAATTAAAACGTATTGTTCTCTAGTTTTCGCCGAATTTTCGAGTCACTGCGTGTTGAGTGGAGGAATGCAATGTCGCGCTTTATCTTGTTACCAGTGCGAGATAATCAAAATATTAAACAGGTATTTTTTTACATTTTTAAAGTATTATTCTACACTTAGGAAAGGAAAATACTTATTTAGAAAACGTATAAAAATTATATAACGTAGCAGGATTTGAACTCGTACCTCTTGGAAATTTAAATTTTTATATCTTTTCTAAATAAGTATTACGGTAAGGTTGCATCGTTGCGCTACGACGGTCTCGGTTGGTTATTTTAAGCAAAAAAGTAAAACTAAAATTATGGCCCATTTTTATAGCATACATGATATGGGAATTACATTCAGTTAGTGTATGTCTTTATTTATATAACTAAATTTATGTTATTTCTTTTGCTCTACAAATGCATATTATGCAATTCATAGTAGCACCTTCCTTGTAGAGATGGCGAAGAGCGTTTAGAAAATACTACTTAACTAAAATTTGCTTAAGATATAATAATTTATAACCGTAATACTATCAATTTACTTATAAAGTATAATAATATGTTAAGATTACCGTAACACAGTGGAAAATATATGATTATTGTGTTTACTTACATGTTAACCTATTATTTATTATTCGTTAACTAAATGTAAAGCAATATTTTTAATTCTTTATTGCGTGCGATTTTATAACGATTTCTAGGTATTATGTATATACCTAATGCCTATACATACTTATTTTTTCTGTAGTACACTGGTTCCCAACCAGTGGTCCGTAGAAGCCGAAATATGATCCACAAATGATTTTAATTTTATAACTGGGGATGGTGAGGCGAAGTTTCTGTTTGATTATCACAGTTAATCTTTATAATACCTATATACATAGTGGTCCTTGCTACCAAGAATGATATAAAAGTGGTCCTTGATCAAGAAAAGGTTGGGAACCCCTGCTGTAGTAGGTTTTTATTATTGTCTAACATTGTTAGAAGTATCTATTCGTAATATATAATGCTCCATAAAAGCATGTGTACTGTACACTCTTTTAATATAAAGTGAGGCGTTGTATTCATCCCATGTTACGACATAATGACATATATTGAATTCTCTTATACAGCTACATGCTGTGACCCGCACACGGCATGGTAGCCAGAGAGAACCTAGTGTTGGGATCCTCCGTTCTATTTTTTCCGCCGAATTCTGGAAGGCATTGCGTATTGTGTGACGGAACTAAATGCTGCGCTTTGCCTCGAAACTAGAGCGAAGAAATGTAAATATTAAATATTTCATTTTCTAGAGTGAAAATCGAACCCATAACCTGTCGCGTTCATAGTTATACTTTGTGCCCGTGCGCCACGACTGGTTTCAGTGTTTAGATATATTAAAATGACAATATTATATTAAAATATGGATTTTAAAATGATTAAAAAAAATAAAGTAAGTATATATATCAAATATTTACAAAGTAAGTATGTACTACGGAGTATTAAATTGAACACGAAGATATTTTTATTTACATTTTATTTATGTCCTGGCTTTCTACAAAAAAATGGTTGTCAAAATAAAAATTGATGGTAAAAGTTTGTAGCCATAATGGCCAATCGGTATAATGATATTTTATGAATGAAGGACAGAGGTCATTGGTTTTTCCATTAGCCTTGAAATGTGTATAGGTTGTCTATTTTATTTTATTGATATAGTTACTCGTTTGTCATTGATTGCCTGATTTCATACACGACTTAGTTGGGTACCGTTAACCTTTAGACGACTGTAATGAAATTTTTGCACTTCTCTTTATAATTTATAGTTATATTTGTTTAATAGGATTTTTTTAACTTCACACTTCCGTTCCCCACTTTCCTTTTAAGACTGGAGGCGTTGCATGTTGAGTGGCGGAACTCAACGCCGCGCTTTGCCTCGTCACCAGTGCGAATAAATGAATATGTTAAACATTTCATTTCCTCTAGTGGGAATCGAATCCACAAGGTTGTGGATTCGAGTCGCGTCAACATTTATTGTTTATATATAAAGTAGCTATTCTTTAATTTTAATCTTAATACCTATTTGTTTTTGTATTAAAATGTCTAAAATGGCCTTTGATTTTTATTCAGAGGATTTAGATTCTAATTAAATCAGTTTTTTTTATTATTAACAGATAATAATAAATAGGGCTCTATAACAATAAACACAATCACTTTTATGTCTTTTATTGAATAATGAATAATCAGTAATGAACGAAAGTTAAAACGAAATAGTCGAACTGATTTGTTTACTTTATATTGTATAGAAAGTAAATCTTTCTAATTCACTATCAACACCTGCTTCGTTGTTACAGTTTGGCAACAGCAGGAAAGGAAATGATTAAAAAAACGGTTATTATTAGTAAAAATGGTTAAATCATCAGTAGCTTTTTATTCTAGGTTCGTTTACACTGGTTGCCTACACTACCCGGAAGTGAACGATTGTCATTTAAATAACAAGAGGAAGTGACACAATCGCAGCGTTTTGTGGCACACAAAACGATCATTTTGCTCTTTTTTTTTGTTTACTTTTTAAACTTTTAATTTAGATGCAGTGTTACGTGTGCAAGAAATTAAAATATAAAGTGGAATGAAAGAATAACGTCCAGAATTCAGATCAATTTAAAAGAAACACTTTCTAATTGTGAAATATTTACAGAGATTTATGGATGCGTGCGATACGTTATTTCCCCAAAAGCTCATCATTAACTTCAAAATAAAATAAATTGGTGGTATATTCCTTTACTTTTTAGGACTTTTTAATATCTATATCGTACCTATACAAAAATAAATATTAAATCAGCTTCACACTGTATCCCGTGTATACACAGCAGGGTAGGCAGAGAGAACCTAGCGTTAAGACACTCCGTTTCCCGTAAACATTAAATTTATACAAAATTAAATTTCAGTTACTTACAAATCGGCTGTAAATGTTGCTAGATCATAAAGTTGTTACAGTATTAAAGAGTCCTATAAAATAAACGTAATTAAAATTTTATCATGCAATTTTTAATTTCATATATGTAACGCAACAGATAAAAATAGTAACAAAAACACAATTCTATTTAATTAAATCCGCCGTTACTTTGACCGTAACAAAAATATAAATTGCAAGCGTTGCTTTAATTAAAATGACCTCAATAAATTATAAATAAATAAGCAAATACGTACATACCGACCCAATAACGAAACCGATTCTAATCGGACTTTCTTCAACACGCGTTTCGTGCAAGCGAACTGGTGATTATTTTGGTAGTGGTCTGCGGTGCACTAACGACTACGGTTTAGACGGAATCGCGACCGTGAATAGTTGCAAAACAGTAAAGCAGCGTGCACGGCTGTTAGTAGCGGGTATGTAGCGGGCGGACGGAGGACGGAGGACGGCGGCTACGCACCTCTCTCCTGCGCCCACTGCTGCTTCTTCTGCTGGACTAGCGACACCGGCTTACCCACCGACAGCATCGCACCGCTATATACATTACACTTTCTAATAGCCGTATTGCACGTTGCGCTCCTCCCGACCGCAGTTACGGTGCACCGGCTAACGAGTGCTCCGGAGTGCTCTTTAGAGGCAGACGCGCGCGCATAGGTGGCTGCGCGACGCGGTCCGATACACTTGTGCATTCATTGTTCGCGTGTGCCGGCCTGTGCTCACGCGACACACAATAACACAGAATTTTATATTTAGACAGTGGTCGGCACTCAGCACCGTCGGCCGCCGCTCCACTGCGTTACCCGCCCCTGTTTAGTCATGTCTAGTCATTTCAGCCCTTACAGTTTCAGCGGTTAGCACGCAATGTGAACACTTCAGACGAAAGACTCGGAAAAGCCGTCGGTCGATATTATTGTCATAGTAACGTTTGTTTTACCTGTAAGCAGGGAAATGTGGCTTTTTCTCATTTGCATTTAGGCCACACCGGCGCTTCGTCACGGCCAGACGCTGATATTATGTTAGAATTAATTTCAACTTCGCGCGTATTGTATAATTTTGTAAATTAAGGCTATTAATATGTACATTGTATATTGCCTACTTATTAATTAATTTTTATTAATTGTTTTTATATGTATGTATGTTGTAATTATGAAACTTATTGTTTAAAGCCTTTTTCTTATTTTGACGTCATTGAAAAAAATCAAGGTTTTACTTTTAATTTGTATTACATCGAAATAATTAATAGGTAAGCTAAGTAAATATAAGATATTTAAGTTTACTTAAGTACGCATTGCAAGGAGAGAGACCGCTCACTCTGAAGGGAAGTTGTCATAATTCTAGGTGGGTCCCTCGTGTATATAGGAATGGGAGTAAAATTATCAGTTCATATCTTCGAAATAAGAATATACAATTTAATAAAAAACGTTTGATGTAGGTATATTTTTTAATAAATTACATTTTTCCTTTATACTTCAAAAATAATAAATTACCAATTAAACATTCACAGTTGTGTATATACATATAAAATTTAAATTTCACCTCACAATGTCATTATGCCTTGTAAACGACCGAAGACTCCTCTGAAAAATATATCTCTAGATATGCTGCTCATTCATCTTACAGAGCAGTAAGATGATAGAAAAAGTAAACTGTTACATGAGGATAAAGTGTGAATGTGATTATATTGTAATTGTTTTAAAAAAAGCCAAAATTTTGTTATTTATAGTAGGGGCCATCGTGGCGCAGTGATACAATCGTATGACGTGACGGTTGCGTTGGGATTCGTTTAATATTTTCATTACTTTGCTATAGTATCAAGGCCAATCGCGGCATTGAGTTCCGTCACTCAACGCCTCAAAAATTTTCTGTAAAATGGGGAACGGAGTGTCTCAACACTAGATACCCTCTGCCAAAATTGCTGTAGGGACCCTAAAAAATAATTAATCTCAAAAATCTTCAAATTTTCTCAATATTGAGCAGGTTTTTTTTATTTTATAGCTACCTTTTTAATGACGTTCTACGACGTAAGTATTGAATGGAGAACGTTTTTATATTTATACACGTTACATGCAAGGTGCAACAGGTGTTAAATACAACATAAGTTTACTTCTTTTTGAGTTTAGTACTAGAATACTATAAAATTACCATTAATATCATGAGGCCAGTAGAGACGCAGGGGCACAAGCGGGTTCCCACCTCAAATAATTTAAGGAAAGAATACCTATTTAAGATTTTCATTTTCTTTGTTTTGGTAACGAGACAACGCGCGATGTTAGCTTCCTCTACTCAACACGCAATGCCTAGAGAATTCGGCGGAAAATGGGGAATGGAAATGTCTTTACACTAGGTTCCCAGATTTCATAGCCTACCTCGCTTGATACTTCCGTTCTCCACTTTCCGATTTGAACCCACAACCGTCGCGGTTACAGTCTTACGCTTGTACAACTGAGTTAAATTATTATATTACAAAATATCTTTATATACTTATGAGAAATGGCACGGGAAATCTGCAAGCGATACGATAACGACTAACGATACTTTATTAGTTAGCCATGCTCCAGTGATCAGCCATTACTTACTTACTCTAAAGTTAAAACGTAACGTAATACCGCTATAACTTAATTAGAACTATGAAATTGCATTGTCTGTTCTGTATAATTATAATATTATAGGTACTTGTGCTAAGATACCTACTATGTAGAAAAGAGATATTTAGAATTTCAATTTATTATATTTAAGCATAGAGAGAGATTTTTTTAAATTTATTAGTAGTATTGAAACATTTGGGAGTTGTAAACATAAATAATAATACTTTGAGGTTTTTTTGGGGCGGATTGGCACAAGCGACGACGATTGACTGTAAATGCGACAGGTTGTGGATTTGATTCCCATTTGAGAAAATGAAATATATATAATAACCTCGTTACTAGAGTAACGAGGTAAAGCGGGACGCAATGCCTCTAGAATTCCAGTGTCTTAACTCTAAGTTCCCAGGTACCTTCTACCTACCCTGCTATGTGCGAGAGAAAAAAAGGTGCTAGTGTAGATGTCAGATAACATAGGCGAATGCGAGATCGCACGTGTGGATGTGAGATCACTTGTATATTAAATTTGGGTTCTCTTTATGAACATTTTTTTCCATCATCTCCTTGTAAACCCTCTTAGATTTCGTAACAGATACGTTCGTACGTCGTGTCTTTGTAAACATGTTCTTAGCTCAACTAAAGGCTTAAGAGATGTTTTTTCAATTAAATATATAACCATAATAATCATCATAGTTCATTTATTCCTATGTGAACTAAAAATATTATGCTGCCATTTTTAGATGAAAGAAGAAAATAAGGACATTTATTTAATAAATAAAACATTCTTTAGAAAATAAACTTTAATCCATTTATCTTTGAAATTTTTTGATAAGTTTTTTTCCATAATAAAAAAAAGTAGGCAACATCATTGTAATATTTGTAATCATAAACAAATATGTTCTCTAATAAACTACACAGACAAGAGGTGAAGTCCTAAAAGATAGATAATAAAAAATACTGCTTAAATTGTAATGTCATTTATATTTAATTCAGATGCAATTAATCTAAAACGCGTATCTTGTCCTTATATCTTCTAGTTTCTTGGACACTTCAGCGGGTACTCTTTCTAAGTCACCTGCAATGGACTTTTGCTTCGCTGGATCTAAAGAGTTGAACTGTTCACAGAGATCGCCATCTATCACATTCTGTAACAATTGAAAAAAAAGTGAATAAGAAATCATTTACACACAAACAGTAAGACTAATAATTATTCTAAATAAATCAAATAATATGAAACTATAAATCCAAAACAAAGTTTGAATTTAAAAATAATTTTCATTTATCTGCTCCGATGCGCCTAAAATTGTAAGTGGGGAATAATGTTAAACGAAACAAAATACATTTCGTTTCATTTAACATTCTTTTTTTTTAAAGGTATACTTAAAATAAATATTTAAAATTAATAAATGTACGTGTGTGCGTTCTCAATACTACGGCGTCGCGGCACGGGCCGCGGGCCGACTCTCGGGAACGGCGCGGGCGGCGGCGGCGCGCGCGCCTCCAGCACGGGGCGCGCGGTGGCCGCCGCCCGCGCCTCCTCTACCAACGGTGTAACACAGACACTGTAGCACGAGTGGCTGCTGACTAGACCATTGGAACTTGTCATATGCCTCACAAGGACACCAATATTATGTGTACAAAATATGCCGATAAGCATATTAATTGAGAAGAAAAAAAAATGGTGTTATTTAAATAAAATTGATATGGCATCATCCATCATTTACCAGCTATTAAAAAGTTTAAAAAGATCTACTTACTTTTACTGGATAATAATAACTTCTATACGATAAGTGGTCACGTCCGCACAAAGGCGGATTCTCGCTCCTCATATGCATTTCTAAATGTTGGAAGAAGTCGTGGTCCTCTCTTGATGTGAACGGCAAGAGCACTCCTAGGGAACCACTGACAGTGGCATAGAGCAATGCTTCAGACCCTCCCGGTATTAACGTAGCTCTTTGTAGTGATGTAACTGTTTCCCCAACGTGGAAATTGACTACAATATCACCTTTTTGTGATGCTCCATTTAATAAACCTAAAAATAGTATAACAATTTAAAAAATGACCCTTATTTTTTTATAATAAATATAAGTAGTGTAATACTCAGATAGGAATATGCTAATCATTAATTCTCATTAGTCTAGCATGTGTGATTTTTATTCATTTCATCATATAAGATAACAAAGAAAATAAATCTAAATATAATAATAAAAATAGAAACATTAAAAACTATTATATATACATTTAAAATAATAACGTACCTCTATCCCAAAGTGCTTTATTTCCCGTCGGATCTTCGTCAACATCGTCAGTAACAGATTGCGGTAGCCTCATTATAGATATATTACCAAATTTATCAGACACGGCGACCGTATCGTAATCTAGTACACAACTATTTGTTATCCATCTTGGATTAGTATCATCAGCAAATATGATCAACTGATTCTCACGTTTCTTATATTTAACGCAGAATATAGATTCTTGTACGTCCGATACGAAAATCCTTTGTCTAACAGTTTTTATGTCTGCAATGAGGTTCGGAATGTGTCTGTTTTCACATTTGCGTAGTAGTTTTCTTCGACCGATGTCATATAGTCGTAACATCCGACCAACTCCGGCCAGTAATTTCCCATTGAACGCTGCGAGAGCACCTGGATACTCATCAACAGGTGTTTTGTGTACTAGTTCTAATTTGCCCGTGTTGTAGATCTTATACACGTGCAAGCTGCCCTCGGTGCAGGAGCGCGGCGAGAGCAGCGCGTCCTTGGCGACGCCCACGACGAGGTGCGCGACGGCGTGCTCGGCGTGCGCCGCCCAGCGCAGCGCGCACAGCGACACGGCCGCCTCGTTCTGCTCCAGCGGCAGCTTGAACACCGTGTCCGGCTGCCCGCCCGCCGCGCTCACGTCCACCACGCGGATTTGTGATGCCCACATGCCTGTTAAATTAATTAATACCTATTATTTAATTTTAATCATAACATTAAATATGGAGAAAACAGAATATTTTAAAAAAAATAAAAAAATTAGCTTCACGCTGTATCCCGCACACAGCAGGGTAGGCAGAGGGAACCTAGTGTTAAGACACTCCGTTCCCCACTTTCTGCCGAATTCTGGAGGCATTGCGTGTTGAGTGGCAGAACTCAATGCCGCGCTTAACTTCGACACCAGAGCGAAGAAATGGAAATATAAATTTAAGTAAATATTTCGTCTCTTCGAGTGGGGATCGAACCCACAACCAGTCGGTTTTACAGTCACACCTCGTGCCGCTGCGCCACGACTGGCCTCAAGGACTGGCTTATTTTAAACAACAAAATATTGACAAAGCTTGTAAAAATATTGGTGGATCATTAAATGTAAGGAAAAATTAAATTATTGACTAAATATTCTTCAATAAGACAATGCCTGCTTTTATCTATTTGTAGTGTAAATGTTTCCAATGCTTGAATCAAATGACTTACTGAAGTCATCTGGGATTAACGCAAGGATTTGATTTAGCCACAATCGATTAGAGACAGATTGCTTTTATACAAGTTCTGCTCTTGCCCAGAGAATGTGGCCATAAAAATAATACATAATTAAAGTATCGATATATCTATATTAAAGTTATAAAACTAAAGTTTGTTTACTTTATCAAAATGTACTGGTTTGAATTGAAAAATATTTTTCAGATGAATAGTATGTTTATCAATGATAGAAAATTTATTATATGCTATTCAATACTTTTCTTAATCATCAAAAAATATTAAGAGATAATATAAAAATTCTAACCTGCTCCAGCTTTAGGCGAAGAGAACACATTTTCTGGGAGTGTATCAGTTAGAAAAGCATCAGCCATTTCATTGGCCAACTGTTGTTCTTCTGGACCGCCACCCGCTGCAGCTTCCCTCATTTCTTGTGCCATTTGAATTCTAAAAAACATATGTATTAATAATTTTTGGACTAAGTATAATAATGCTATTTTAAAGTAAAAGTTATTATTAAATCAGTACTGCAGGTTTATCAACATAAGAATTCAGTTGGTTGTGTAATTTTGTCATCATTTTAATACTTAAAAAAAAAAGTATATTTTTAACATAGCATCCTTTTTTATATAATATTTACCTTCTTTGTTTTTTCATTTCTTCAGTATAAGAATTATGATCAGTTTCCAAAATAATAATTTGATTATTATCAGCATTTACAACAAATTTTCTTGGTGTGTATTCCAATTGTTGGTAGGTCTGATTAAAAACTGCTCCAAGCTTTTCTAACGCCAAAATTCTGAGTGTATTTGACGAGATTGCGACAATACCCTCGGTACATTGTTCTGAAATAGATAATATAGAAATTAATACCACAGTGAGGCAAACATGGCGCAATAGTACTGTAAACACAGTGGTCGCGTGCCTCCCACTAGGAGGCACTCGCTATTTAATAAATTTTAAGAAAAATAAAGTCTTTAGAGTAGTAGAATCTTAATTTGTCCACAGCATGGTTTGGCCACCTTCACGGCCTAAATGGCTCCAGTTTGGCTATGGAATATGCCGAGTCCTCACTCAACCAAATGGGAGTGAGGTATAATCTACGACGTTGTGGGCTCATCACTGCATGGTGCAGCTACACACCACTATTACCAAAGCGAAACCCGAAAGTCTCACTTCGACAATACGTCGGGATAAAGGCATATTTAAAATCAAATATTCTTCTTCTTTGTTTTATATTTTTAGTACTTTTGACGAACACTTAAAAAATGATATACAATTTTTTAAGTCTACAACTTTTAAAAATACTAACCTGAGCTGAAGCCCGCAGCATATTCCAAGCACTCGTATGACAATGGAGTAAGATGAAAACGATTTTGATATTGGTATCCCAGCCATGTTCTTGAAGAAACAGCTAGTACAGCTTCTGCCGACTGCACTCTTACTTTAAATAGTTTCACTGGACGAGATCCTAAATATCTGTAAAGACATACTCCGATTAAATAAGTAATTAAATTGTAGGAAATTTGTAAAAAAATAAACTTATATCAGATCTGGTTAATTAATCTTCAAAGTATTTCAGATGAAACACGGAGCGAAATTGTTGACATCATTTAATATATGAACGAAAATATATAATGATATATACAAAAACATATAAACATACCTAGTTCTTGTATCTGCTAAATCACCACTGACAGAATCTAAAGTGGTCCTCAAAAGCACTCCATTACTAAGTCCAATGTTCAAATGTAAAGCAGATTTTGCACCGGATTCAAATGGCTGATCAACTATACAAAGTGATTCAGGACTAGCTGGTAAAGCCTGCATCGAGCGAGGTGCTAAACAGTCCTAAAACAAATAAGAATAATGTTATAAAATCCTACAAACAGAAGAAACATATTCTTTTATTATAAAAGCAAAATCAGATAATTTAAGAATAACGCATTTTTGGTTTGTTGTAATCACCTTTACTCAGTGGTGTCCTTTTATCATCATTTTAAATAATTATATGACATACAAAATATTTCTTTTTAAAATATAATTATTCAATATAACTTACTGCAGGATCTAAAGAAATAACTCTGACAGTGTTATCAACGAGGCCAACTGCTAAGAACCATGCCCTTTGTTCTCCAGTCGCTACAGAGCCCAGTGCCATGCATGAGACATCAGACGACAATTTTTTTCTCTCAGTGTATTCATTTAATTGCCCAGTCTGTAAGTTGATACTTATGTTATAATGCATCCATTGTTTACTTAAATAATGCTATATTTAAATAAGTTACAAAAAATTATAAATATTTTTGTCCACAGCATGGTTTGGCCACCTTCACAGCCTGAATGGCTCCAGTTTGGCTATGGAATATGCCGAGTCCTCACTCAACCAAACGGGAGTGAGGTATAATCTGCGACGTTGTGGGCCCATCACTGCATGGTGCAGCTACACACCACTCTAGCGAGACACAACCCGAAAGTCACGTCTCACTAACACGTCGGAAATAAAGTGAAAAAATATTATTTATTAATTAAGTAGTTAAAAAAAGAAACTAAATAAACAAATATTTGTAAATTTACTGTAGCATTACTACTTACAGGATCCATTTCAAAGTAGACCAGTTCCCCTCCAGTGAGTGCAATCACAACTTGTCTTTGATTTACAGCACATTTAACTATCGATTTTTTGCCGGGTGCTTTCCATTCATTGACACGTTTGTCCGCGCGGATGTGCCTTATACCATCTGGATATACTTGTACTAGCGCATCGCTACCGAGTGCGTGACAACTTAGTGTCGGCGTGGTTCCCAGAAAACCAGAATCTGTCACTTCTTCAACCGTTTCACCAATAGAGAGTACTAGCGTCGCATTTACGAATGACACAATGATGTAAGAATCAAACTCATCTGCAACCAAAGAAAGAATACTAATAGAATCAAAGTTTACAGTCAATCAGTGCTAATTATAAAAGTCTTCTTGCGATGTCTGGCTCCGTTGAAGTGTATCGAGTCGATGCCTACCTTTGTGTTGAAGTCCTCAGTTCATCCCGCGATAGCAGATTCTGAAAAGAAAAACCACTGGTGTTTATGTATAACAAACAACCAGGGTTTTATTAGTAACTTGTTGATAAAGGAGTGTTCATAGGTGGTTAGTGTGACGTCACAGTATATCAGTAACACGGACCAAAAGCATAATCATAAAACTCCTCTTGATCTTTCAAATGATATTACTTGGACTGAGAGTGACCAATGTTTTTAATGAGAAACTTTATTCTTGAACTAAATTTAATACTGATAGGAAATGAATATATTATATAGGACCAAAAAAAAAGTTTTTAAATTTAATTTGATTTTAAAGAAACTAATATTTGCGCTATAAAAATCAAATCATATTACAAGGGAATACTCACCATCTTTGTGTCGTCGTACAGTCCACACAGCGTTAGGAGATCCAGGAAGTTCAGACACAGCCATTTCGGCTACTTCTAATCCATGTCGTAATGCTCTTAAAGACGACCTAGGCCCTCGTCCACAAGCTAAATAAACTTGAGGTGTGTCTTCACCAGTTAAATCGGCTACATGACAAGCTGAAACCAGTAATAAATCAATATTAGTACAGTGCACTTCAAGCATTTTATGTTTGTTTGTCTTTATATTCAAAATCAGATCTGGTTAATGGATCGTCATAGTATTTCAGATGAAACACGGAGCGAAATTGTTTACATCATTTAAAAAGTGTATTGAATTAAAGCTACATTTCAAAATGCATATATATAGTAGGTATGTTCCAAAATCGAATACTAGTGAGGATTGGTACAAAGAAATATATTGATACTGAATATAAAAAGCACCTAGATCAAACCACCTCTTATTAAAGGTTTATTTTAAAAACCTTAGTAGATTTGTAGATAATAATAATTTTAAAATGTGTATTTTTTAAACCAGAAAGAAATAAACTTACCTAAAATAGGAGAAAGTGAATCCAGTTCGTCAACCAACACCAAGTTTCTAAGAGGGCGGGGAGCAAAGAAGAATGTGTCACCCTCCTCTAGCGGCATGGCTGAACTGAATTCTGGCTCATCATCTTCATCACCCAAGTGTGCAATTTGGTATAGATAACTAAAAAAATAAGTTTTAAATTAAATTTTTATCTATATAGTAACAATGTCATGGTTGTTATTTTTATCTAATATTATTATTCTGGCAAAGGAATTCAGCATTGAGAAAAAAATGAATTTAATTTTTGTTTTGGTATTAATTGTTATTAATATTAAGTAAAATTTGTTCATCTCATATCAGTGTGCATTCACCTCATGTAAAAGGGAAGACCTTGGTTCAGAGATGTTTACTCTTGCATGTGAAATAGTAATGTAATTAAATCGGTTTTAATTACATAAGGCTTACATGCACAAAAAAATATTTGTATAATGTTGCAACCAACAAAAATTGTGAGATATTGACGTTTTTTACCTTCACACTGCATTTCTTATACAGCAGGACATAAGAAGGAACCTATTGTTAGTACACTATGTACCTTACTTTACCACTAATATTGCACAATGAGTGGCAGGTTTCAATGCCATGCTGTCTTGTTACCAGAGCAAAGAAATATAAATAATTATTTCTGCAAGTGCACCCACAACATACTTGTTATAAAAAAAATTATAAGGTAAATATAAATAAATCAAAAAGCAATTTACTCACTGGTTGCCAAATTCACAGGCCACAAATAAGAAACCAGTCTTCAGCACACACATAGCTGTAGCGACGGGGACAGTGTCAAAGTATTTCAGTTTTATCTCCGTCACCATGTCTTCATCAGTCTCTATGGTTATTTTAAATATATCACCCTGTTCCGTTTGGGCTAAGAAGAAGAACATGGACTTCGTTTTGTGTGTGGCTGAGCATACAAAAATCATACCTCTTTCTGGATCGTCTAGATCATTTCGTCTCCTGGGTATAGGACAACGGATGTCATGTTGATCACCCAAATTTTTGTATGTCAAATAATTTTCTGAACAAATTAATACTCCAGATGGTCCATCGTTACCACCCGGTACTGTTATAAGGAAATTTGCGTGTTCTTCTAAAGGCTCAGAGTACTTTCGTACAACATGATTTAAGCCCAAATCTAATTCATAAAATGTAAGTGTTTGTTGTGTGTTTTGAGCAGCTTTACCTGTGGATAATATATTTAATTATAACTTTTTATACTAGCATGTAGAAATAATTGATGTATGGGAAGAATATCATACAAGGAGGATTTGGCGTCACTGTCAATCAGAAACACGGACCTCATAATAATCATTTACTATTTTTTTTTCTGCTTATCTGTATAAGGCCTTGGCAAAGCTTAACATGAAGACACTTTCTTTTAACTATTTTAAGATGTGGCATAGTAGGTGGGGAAGACACTGTACTTTCTCTCTTTCATCAGAGTCTGGATATTAAGATAATTAATTTTCCAAATCGAGACCAAATGTACATTACAATTCTGCATTCTGTTAACAGTCGGACAATGTTCCACTGCAGCACATTAAAGTAATGATCATCTAAAGAATAATAAAAATAATATTATATTTACCAGTTGGATCAGCATCTGCCTCTTCATAGTCAATTTCTAAACAGGCAAACATTGGGTTTTCAAAACCAACATCAACACCCACCATGTGGTAGACCAGTGTGTTTGATTTGTGAGCTTCTAGAGGTGATGAGATTGTTAGCCTGGCTTCAGCATCTCTGTTTAAAATGTATACTAATTTTTGTTTTTCAATTGCACCTGAAATAATAAAAAAACAATAGATAACATTCTCTTAGTTTTATGCAGTAAATGTATCATAGTCAAACTCAAGTTTTCAAATAATTACTATTTTAAATATCTACTCAATTTTCTGAGATAGAGTATATTGAACATTGGAAATTTAGTGTGCTTTATTTTGTTAACAGAGTAGAGAAATGAAAATAATTCTAGTGAGTCAAACCCACAACCATCATGTTTATAGGAAGATGTTACACCACAATACATATACATCATCCTTATAATAAAAAATGATGCTAATATTTTTTTAAATATAGTAGGTTGGAAAGCAAAGCAAATGTTTGCAATATTTATGAAAATTATATCAAATATCTTACCAATCATTACAGCTCTGCCCTTTGGATCAATAGCCAGGTATTGTCCTGGGACGATTCTTCTACATCCTGACTTTCCAAATGTTTCTTGATGAACCTTTTCAAGTATGTTTTTGGCAGGTATATATTCTAATATCACAATACGACCAGAGTCCGAACCAACCACTATGTAATCTAAAATTAGATTTATATTTATTAATATATAGGCATTGACAAGGTTTACTCCTAAGATATTTATTTAAAATTGTACCATAACAACGAACATCCCAGAGGTTATAAATAACAGCCAAGAGCGACGCGATGGATACCATCTATGCATCTAGTTATACCATGCATCTTTATACAAAAAACCATGGAGCAAGACAATGCAATATTGTATATAGGTATTTCTTTTTAGATATATTAATTAATATTTAAGTATAATATAAAAATGTGGTAATGGTTTAGTAACGACGTAACTGATATTTTGGGGTTAACCACGTGGTGTTAAAAGTTCAATTACCTTTAGTCCCGCCGGTAAGGCGAAATGACATCATTGAACGGACGACTCCAAATATTTCAACTTTCATCAGCGTGTGAACTTTGCCGGTATTGGGGTCAGGTCTGAGAAGTTCCACCGTTTTACCACGAGATATCACAATTTCTTGCTGTTTTGTGCCAGAAAAATTGCCATGCACAGCGTGGGTAATGGCTGTGGAGCCTTGCAGTGTCAGGTTATACAGATGCATATTTGATCGGCCTTATCCACCCTAGAACGATGAACACTTATATAGCGTCTATTTAACACATGGTTCGTAATCAAATTAAAACAAAGTAATGTAAGGCTCGTAACTAATGAAAACAGAATCAGTTTGTGTTTTCAAATGGGTGAGCTTAAATTAATTTAGCACTCACATAACGACCACGATAGACATTAAACCCATCGAGGAGATACCTAGAAGTGCAAATAAATATTGGAAAAACGCACACAATATAATAAAACACCGAAATTTACTTACTTTAAAAGAATAAGTAACCGATTGCCGCGATGCGGCTGGATATATTATTTTGTCAACGAATTTAACACAAGAGACTAGTAAAATGGCGGATGCCGGTTTCTGCGACGCTACGACGCGCATTTTGTCTCACGAATAGAAGAGGAGCGCTAACTACGACGACCAATCAAAATAGAGCATTTTTAGACATGGCGCCGATTTATATATACTACTTTTGTGTTGCTACACGATAAAATTTAATTATTTTGCCGCCAAAATAACTATTTGCTAACAGATGGCGCTACAATTTTTTTTGTTTATCTATATAGCGTAAGATGGCGCTTCGCTCAATACTACCGACATCTGGTGGTAAGTACTGAAAATAAAATAGTTGGTAAATAATAGTGTAGATGTCGTCATTTGAAAATATAAAGAACTAGGGACACGTTTTGATTTTCTTGACCTTTTTTTTTTTAATAAAACTAAGATTTTCGGCTTAGCTCATTATACCGCTCTTAGCATGGTAGCCAAAGAAAACCTAGTACAATGTATCAAGGTTCTGTGTCTTCCGCTAACCATCTGAATTCTAGACCTTGTGTCTTGAGAGGTGGAAAAGATAGCAGGGAAAAGATAATCATCCTTTCTCTCCGAGTGTGAATCGAATCCACAACCATCGGTTGTCGCATCTCACTACACAAAGACAACAGTGAGGCCACTTTCAATTAAAATTAAATCGAAAATCAGCTTCACATTGTATTTCGCATACAGCGGGGTAGGCAGAGGGAACCTAGTGTTAAGATACTCCGTCCCCCACTTTCCGCCTAATTTTGTGAGACATTGCGTGTTAAGTGGCGAAACTCAACGCCAGGTTGTTGCCTTGGTGGTAGAGCGAAGAAATGAAAATATTAAGAAATAATAATCCACTAAGATCGAACCCACAACCGTCGTCTTACAGACACAGCCTGAGAATGATAATTTAGGTGATGATATTAAAAATCTAATGAGACCACCTTAGAGAACATGAATGTGAACAATGCGTGCCTCGAGGGTCGTATGTAGTAGAGCGGACCATCCTCACAGTTAGTACCGGTTTAAATTTAATAATGGTTTCAAGATAAATCTATAAGCAAAAATATCTTTAAGAATTATAAATATTAGAGTAAACTACAAAAAAAATATCTTTATGTTAAATTATGCAATAACAATAATATCTATAGATCCTTATATATCTGTGTGTCTATATAGTAATATACATATATATAGTAAAGAAAATATTTTTCGAAAAATAATAAAAGATCAAAAATTATCGTACTCAAATAAATTATTTGAATCATGTCAAAGTAACATTGCGTAAGATAAATTAATTTTAGACTTAATTAAGAAGAAAAGATAACAGATTAAAAAAATCTTATAAATTGTAAATAAGAAGATAAAGTAAAATTATTTACTTTATAATTTTATATACATATTTTCTTAATTAATTTAAAATTATTATAATTTTGAATCTTAAAAAAAATGTATAAAACAGACTGTATTGTTACGACAACTTTAAAATAACAATATGTCCCTAAGTTTTTTTATATGAACAAAAGAAATCATATATTTGAAAAAGCATATATTTTTTTTAATTTACTATTTTTCATTTAAATTTAATTTTATTTAAAATTTTATTTTTTGATTTTTTTTATTTTTAACTATCTTTCATTTAACACAACATCAAAATTATCAAATATCAGTTGGTTTTGTACTATAATAAAAAAGCTTATAGTTAAAAGCATTTATCTAAATCATTCACATTTATACAACAATCAATATACCAGTTATATTTAACAAGCAAAGGCGATACATTATACCTGTATTTATATTGTATACTTGTAGTGCCTTTTTATTCTTAGTGTAACCTTGGCATTAACTATAAGCACGAACACCTGAAGCATTTTGGTGGGATTTAGCTCCGTATTTATACGTGTATTGTGGGGTCCGGGCCCGTACTCCATTGTGGTTTGTCTTTTAATTCTATTTTCTGGCTGCGCGGCGCGGCATCACAATGTATCCGTTCGCGGCGCAGGCGCACCTGAGTATTTGGGCCCATTTCACTTTGAGACGCCGCGTTCTTTATTGGATTCATCAGTCAACAAGAAGTTGTATATATATATATATTTTTTGATTTTCGTCCAAGTTGATATTTAAATGAGTGTTTAATATTTTTTTTTTAGTTGATGCACGTAATATTATATTATATTATATATTTAAGTTGTCATTTTATTAAAATAAACTTGTGTTTCTCTCAGATTTTATTACGCTATGTAAAAAAATATAAAATATAAATATAATAGGCAGTTTTATATGTAATGTGTAAGACTATTTTTACTTCTTTATTCGGTATTTTAATTCTGTCATTTAGGATAAAAATAATATTATACAGTGGGTATTTAAAAGATTATTACAATGATTATTTCTATAGTAAGTAAATGTATTTTTAAATATATTGCTCAACCTCGACAATTGAATATAAGGAAACTGTGTTTTAATTATGTTATATCATCATATGTCTGTCTATATGTAGAATCTTGTAAGCTTACATTTATCAAAACATCAGTTCTAAAAAGAGTTATTTAAAGTAAAGTGTGAACGAAGTGTGACTATAAAAGCGACTGGTTGTGGGTTCGATCCCCACTCGAGGAGATGAAATGTTTACTTAAATTTATATTTCCATTTCTTCGCTCTGGTGTCGAGGCTAAGCGCGGCGTTGAGTTCTGCCACTCAACACGCAATATCTCCACAATTTGGCAGAAAGTGGGGAACGGAATGTCTTAACAGCAGGTTCCCTCTGTCTACCCTGCTGTGTGCGGTATACAGCGTGAAGCTGAAAAAAAACATATATCTATATAGATATCAAAACGTAAGCTTACATTTATCAACACATCAGTTCTAAAGAGAGAGAGAGAGAGAGAGTTATTAAAAGTAAAAAGAAGAAAAAAAAACATAGCAAAAGTAATATAAAATAAGCTGCAAACCTCAACGTACGGGCACATAAAGAAACTAGCGCTGGCATACTATTTTATTGTGTACCTGACGCGCATGAATCACGAGCCGACGACCCTGCACGTGTGCGCCTCGAAAACGGGAAAAATATTGCATGGAACTTTCAACTACTTACTTACTATACCAACTTAAATGTTGAGAAAATAACATATATTCTCTTCATATAATATGTGAGGCCGGTCGTGGCGCAGCAGCACGAGGTGTGACTGCAAAACCGACTGGCTGTGGGTTCGATCCCCACTCGAGGAGATGAAATATTTACTTAAATTTATATTTCTATTTCTTCGCTCTGGTATCGAGGTTAAGCGCGGCGTTGAGTTCTGCCACTCAACACGCTATGCCTCCAGAATTCGGCAGAAAGGGGGGAACGGAGTGTCTTAACACTAGGTTCCCTCTGCCTACCCTGCTGTGTGCGGGATACAGCGTGAAGCTAAAAAATAATAATAATAATAATATGTGTGATTTCGTAAAAACACGGTCACTAAAAAAAATGAACACTTGGATAGCTATTAAGAACTGATAAAAGTCTTAAAATACACTATTACATGTAAAATTTTATCTTATTGGGGTAACATAAAAGTTTCTAAATATAGCATTGAAAATAGGTTGTAGTATTCAACATGTTTAAATATGGGATCTACGTCGACTTAGAAATATTTGTATGTAAATTTTGTTTCCCCGTGCTCGATCATACAGTAGATGCTTCAATTTAAATTTTTGTCATGCCACATTTTTTATAAGTATAAGAGGATTAGACGAGATTGACCACCTCTCATTTCCTCTTGAATATTGTAAAGCAAGAAAAAAAACTATATAATAAATGTACTTACTTTAAAAATATGAAATTGGAATTTCATAGAAAACTTATAAATATATAATAAGTAGGTAGAGGTGTAAGTTGATAAGATAAGATGGTGAAATCAAAGTTTGCAATAGAGTATTTATAAGAAGAAATTTTAAATGCATTAGTTATTTTTATGTATAATATAATATTTTATGTTATTTGTAAAATTATCACAACGAAATAAATAAATCAGCATCACGCCGTATTCCGCACACAGCAGGGTAGGCAGAGGGAACCTAGTGTTAAGACACTCCGTTCCCCACTTTCCGCCAAGTTTTGGAGGCCTTGCGTGTTGAGTGGCGGAACTCAACGCCGCCGCCGTGGGGATTGAACCCATAGCCAGTCGATTTTACAGTCACACGCGCCTGGTCTCAATTAAACTAAAAATAAAATAAAGAAAAACAATATTTTATCATATAGTACAAGCAAACAGACGTTTTGAATATTAAAATTGCTTATAATAATAATATTTAAGTTTCATGTAATTGCAAAACTTCAACAAACACATTAAAATAATGACTTTAATTATGGAAGGCTGTGATCGTAAGAAAATACGGTATGCGTTGTTTTTTGCATTATTCTTTTTCTTTGGCTACGTCTTTCATACTGCCAATTTTGCATCTTGTCGCTGTAGACCGTCTTTTGTGCCTACTGTTTTATTTAAAAAGTAAAAAATCTCTGTGTATAATTAAGCAAAATAGCAATTATCGCGACCACCCCAGATTGTGCCAATTAGTTCGTATCCAGTGCGGGATGGCTCTCGGAATACATGCGATATTTCTACCTATATCTACAGTTTATGCAGATATTAAATCGATTGCAACCACGAATTTATGCACGAATGATTAAGTGCTATATTCGTATTTTAGTAAATCTAAAATGTTGATGCTTATATCTAAATTATAAAAATACAGTTCTACAGTTGACACCGACTGGTTGCTGGTTCGATCCCCACTCGAGGAGATGAAATATTTACTTAAATTTATATTTCCATTTCTTCGCTCTGGTATCGAGGCAAAGCGCGGCGTTGAGTTCTGCCACTTAACACGAAATGCCTCCAGAATTCGGCAGAAAGTGGGGAACGGAGTGTCTTACAATAGGTTCCCTCTGCCTACCCTACTGTGTGGGGGATACCGCGTGAAGTTGATTTTTTATAAAAATACAATTGATTTATGACGTCGTGGTTGTATGTCGTAGGTAATATGTATGCTTTAATATATACCTGTATATTTATCCAAAAACATGCGAATTATAAATATTGGTTTTAAAGAAAGCGCGCGTTTGCTCGAACAGACAAAATCGATAACAACATCAAAACCTTTTTCTAGCTACCTAGTCTTAAGACTGCGTTCCCGTGTGGCGGAACTCAACGCCGCCGCTGAAACTTAATAAACAATAGAATTTAATGTGATTGCAAAAAAACAAACGAAATTGATACCGATTAAATAAAGATTATTATAGATAAATGTCAATAAAATCAATATTTAACAACAACTTCCATCGATTATAAGAATAAGTCATAATTATTATGTCTTTTCATTCCTTGACTCATATGTTTGGATTCGGCGCGTGGCATTGTCTATCGTGTTTAGTTAAACAACGTTTCGTGGAAACTGTCGGTAATAACATCGTTTGTTTAATGTACCGAATGTCCTGGCTGATGGACAACGATATATATATGTTAACAGAAACTACCAGAAGTTGTAAAAGTCTAGCAGCAAAGCTGTTGAAACTAAGACTTAATTATAAATTTATCATCAGAGTGAAATGTCCTATATACCTAATATTAATTTTAGTATTTTTTATATTATAAGAATCTAGAGTACACTTATACACAGATAATTACTGAATATTTTTTATTTCACATTCGACAACGGGAAATATTGTGTGTATACATACGTATGTACAGACAATTTAAATATATGAATTAAACATAATTCGACGAAATAAATATTGGTAGGTATTTTTTAATAGCTGCATATCTTTTAAAAAGTATTTTTTTGCAGTACCGGCACCATGTAGTGGAATGCAATATTGTCAGCCCTGAATCCCAGTGTAAACATTCCACCCACTCCCTACAACCGGGTAACTCAATATTTGGCGGCTGATCCATTGTAGGGTTGATGACGCTGTAATTAAGCTTATGTATGTATGTATTTGTTTAATTCGAATTCAGCTTTTATTTCTAATAATTAAAAGAATTGCTCACACTTTACAAAGAAAACACGCAATAAATATATTTATAGTTTCATTTTATAGTAAGAAGATAGGAATTGTAACGCAAAATAAATCTGTGTTATTTCTAGTGTATTAGTTAGTATTATTATACTACCCGTATTACCTAGAAAAAAAATACAATAAAGCAATATTTCTTAGTTATTACCATCGATCATATTTTAAGTAATATGAATTTTCCTTTTACAGTCACCCCTATTTTCCCCTAGCATAGCATGTACCAGGCCCTCCTTTAATAAAACATCTCGATAATGAAAAGTCAGACAGTCACCGAGGGTGGAACGAGCCCTCAGTAGAAACACACCCTCATCCCGCGAAATTGTCTTTTATGAGCCTGAACTGAACCACCAAAATAAAACGATGGCACACGTACTGAGGGCAATAAATATCTTAATGATATGGAATCAGAAAGTATCTTTCTCTTATGTTTCATAGAATGCTGTAAGAGTGTTGTGTGGCTGGTGTAATTTGAATTCTAAAAATAATGATAATAGGTTCATATTTGTATCTTAAAGTTACTAGAAAAGGGCGCCGTGATGCATATTCGCGATTTCGTTTGACATTCATTGTATTTTATTCAAAGTGGCACGTGCGTGGCCACCTGTCGCTGATTTTGCACTTATAAGTTTGTTGCCTTTATAGCTATATGCAATTTTTAATTGCATATTTTAGGAGAAATGGTGTATCTTTACATTGAGGATTTAATTAATTTCTTAATTATACTGTTTACTTTAAATATAGGCTTAGAAAATGATAATTTCCAGGGAGTTGTTGAGTTGTTTAATATATTCTATAGCGATACCAAATTATACTATTCATATCGCGTTAAAATGGAATCTATTTTAAAATGCATTGGGTGTTAAGGATTTGTCCAGCTCGCAGTATTAGAAACTTAACACAGCGACTGCGCCAGCGTCGTCATTAATGGGCACAAATTAATTCTAACAAAATAATCGATTCACGTCGCGTCCGATGCAAATCGCCGGCGCCGGATGCGGACCTCCCAGTGACAATACGATTGCATCGGCGTCAATATTCGAATTCAAAATGGCGCCTGGTTTATAACCTCCCGTCGTTGTAGTGGAGGTTTTATTTCAACTACTTCCCGTTGATTACGTGGGACGATTAGCATTTGATAATCTTGAGTAGGTATGACCATCGGGTATAGGTATGACCATATTTGGATGCGTTCCAAGTTCGACCATGTCAAAATTAAATTAAATTAAATTAGCTTCACGCTGTATCCCGCACATAGCAGGGTAGGCAGAGGGAGCCTAGTGTTAAGACACTCCGTTCCCCACTTTCTGTCGGATTCTGGAGGCATTTCGTGTTAAGTGGCAGACCTCAACGCCGTACTTAACCTCAACACCAGAGCGAAGAAAATGGAAATATAAATTTAAGTAAATATTTCGTCTCCTCGAGTGGGGATCGAACCCACAACCAGTCGGTTTTGCAGTCACACCTCGTGCCGTTGCGCCACGACCGGCCCCAATTGCTATCCGATCTTAAACTATTTTTTTGTAAATTTACAAAAAAAATTATAAATTTATGCACAATAAGTTGTAGATTAAAAGTAAAGGACGTATTTTTTTTAATTAATAATTTATTATTACATTATTAAATAACGGAAGAGTAGAGATTTATAGAAATTGAGGCCAGTCGTAACGTACGGGAGTAGTAGGTTCTATGATTCTATCGAATGGGAATTCGAGGAAACGAAATGTGTATTATTTTCATTTCATCGCTTTAGAGGCAAAGCGCGGCGTTGAGTTCCGTCACTCAGCTTTCTCGCTTCTCTCAAAAATTCGGCGGAAAGTGGTCAGCGGAGTGCCATAACACTAACCTCCCTCTGCCTACCGTGCTATATGTGAGATACAGCGTGAAGCTGAAAAAAAAGAGTAGAGTTAAACAGGTTAAATACAAATACATGACGATGAACAACTTAAACAAAATTATTTATAATAGTTTTGTATCTAAGTTGCTCATCATCATTTATATAAATAATACTTTGGAAGCTATAACATATCTAGTATTTTTAGAAATGTATAAAAGTGACATGATGTATCTAATTGAAACCAATTAAACAAGCAACCAAAACATACCAAACGAATTGCAAAATTAGAACAACGTTACTTCACTAAAGTAAAGTACGGTCAACAAACAAGTCGTGGCCGCTTTGAAGTAAAATTATCTAAACTTTTGCACATTGTGACACGCGAGAAGGAAGTAATCAAACGTAATAAGAAATCCTAAAATCAAATCTACAGCTAACTTCAGGGCGGCCACAGCTGAAACAATTTAAAAAAATCAGCTTCACGCAGTATTCCTAGAGAACCTAGTGATAAGACACTACGTTCCCCACTTTAAGCCGAATTCTGGAGGTATTGCGAGTTCAGTGGCGGAACTCAACGCCGCGCTTTGCATCGAGGCCACGAAAATATAAACTTAAATATTTCTTTTCTCCGAGTGCGGATCGAACTCACAACCAGCCGCGTTCTCAGTCACACTTTGAGCTCCTGCGCCACGACGGCCTCTACCTAATACAATTTTGTTGTAAGTAAAGTGCGTCGCATTTAAATTTAACTCGTAAGTCGTTAGTGTTATTGTGAACAATCACGGCCGGGTCCATGACCGATCTGACTGTTGATTGATAATAATGATAAATTCAAAAGTATTATTGAATAAAAAACCAGGTCAGACGGTGGGTACTGGCGGAATGTCAATTTGCAACTAACGAATATAAAAATGTATCAGTTAACAAAATATATTTTACATAAAATTGAGGTCAGACTGTAAACGCTGCTGGTTGTGGGTTCAATCCTCACGCGGAGAAATGACATATTTATTTAAGTTTAGTAATTTTGTTTCTTCGCTCTGGTGTCGGGGCAAAGCGCGGTGTTGTGTTACGCCACTCAACACGCAATGCCTCCAGAATGCGGCGGAAAGTGATTGAGTGAATAGATTTTTTATATTATTAAATTGTTGATGTTATTTTATTTGCTTATCTAAATTATATAGTGAGTGCACTTAGGTAATTTATAATTATCTATTGTATACAATTATCTTTAGATCACAAGTATTCCGTTTATAACATATTATTTAGGTACGTTACTATAAAAAGGGTTGGTATCAAACAATTATATAAAAACATATTGTAGGTATATATTTATGATGATCACATTTTATATAAAAAGTATTAACTTTTATATTTTGTTATTTTATATAACCGTAGCGTTTGGCGCTCCGTTCTCTCCGACTACCCCGCGAGGGATAAAGCGTGAAGTTAGTTTATTTTAGTTTATTAAAATTAGTAAGTAGTGGTAGGCCACGTACTTACAACAATGAAAGTAAGTGTTGTTCGTTGTAAAAATTAGGGTATTTTTAGCATTAGATAATTTTCAGACTCTCTCTATTTAGCGTGGTAATTCGCTTCACTTTTCGGCAATTACTGGAGAAATTAAAAGTACATTTTTCATATTACACAATAACAACAAGTATAACAACATACATAAGTATATTCATAATATTTTTGTAATAATAAAATGTGTAATTTCATATATTTGAAGCATCACATATTTGACTTAATGGGTCTTACGTCAATTTACTTGTCTTTTATCTGACGTCATAGATAGAATTGCTTACAAAGTTAATTGCTACATTTATGATGTCCCCGCTGCTTAGAAATCCGATATCTTCTTTATAGAAACTTGTTTCAAATGAAACAAAAGGATAGAGTAAAATAATTACTACGCTGTGAGTACTAAATAGTATTTATATTCAAACAGTATATAAGTAAAATCTGCTTCACGCTGTATGCCGCACAGATCAGGGTAGGCAAAGGGAACCTTGTATTAAGACACTCCGTTCCCCACTATCTGCCGAATTCTGGAGGCACTGCGTGTTGAGTAGCATAACTCAACGCCGCGCTTTGCCTCGACACCAGAGCGAAGAAATGGAAATATAAATGTAAGTAAATATTTCATCTCCTCGAGTGGGGGTCGAACCCACAACCAGTCGGTTTTACAGTCACACTTTGTGCTCCTGCACAACGACTGGCCTCGATATAAGTAATTATTCTAAATAACATTTTCTTTTATAAAAAGAATGTAAATGTACAAAAATATAAGAATATCTTAATTATAGAATCCGTCATTTCTATCCAACCACTCATAAGCAAAACAAAATGACTTGGCTCACGTGTCAGTAATAAAACGATATTTTTTTATTCGAAAGCAAATAACAACTTGGCTTATAAGTCAGTAATAAATCGATTTTTTCTCTCTATCGATTTCAAGGATGACAGTGTTAGTGGTAATATCTCAAAACGTCTCCATAATGCGTCTATTCATATAAATGAGGGTAAAATTGGAGAGTTTGGCGGAGTGACAAATAATGTTCTACACAAATGACTATTAATATTAAAATATACGAGATAACGAAATCCTATCACGAGGTAAGCTACAATGGCCCATTAAATCCTCTAGATCCCATGGCTCACGGACCGTATCGGGAATGGTAAATTAGGAGACAGGCAAGGGCGCACCTGTGTGGCCTACAGTAAAAAAAGTGTGGGCGCAACTCGGACTAAACGAATTATTCACCACTACCTGTGACTTCCTTTTCAAAAATGAACACTGATAAATGCTCAAATTCTATGGTTATCGTACGTTTCAATTTTTTAAGGTCCACCGATAGAGCTGCTCTCTTGAAAAACAGTAATGTATAGGGAACAAGCAAGGATTTTAGTCGTCGGTGATTTATATTAATCGAAATATTAGTCAAGTGGCCCGCCTTCATTCTCAGGTGCATTTTTGTATTGAAGAAACATATTTTTTTTATTGTGTTTTAAAAGCCTTCACAATGTCAAGAAGTTTCCCGTGCTTTGTTAATAAGTCATCGTAGGGTTCCTTGAAGTGAACTTTTTGGTTAAATTTCTATAAAATTTTGGTACATATGAGCTCCGAAAATTAGCGACATTTCTTTTTATAAATAAATATATTTTTATTCTCGTGACAATTAAAAAAAAAAAAACAAAACGTAGAGAGTAGAGTCAGAGTATATCAAACATAAGTTAGTGAAATATTTCAGATGTTTTACTAATTTTATACTTACATAGTTTTTAACTAAGTTGTTAAGCGGCGTTAAGTTCTGCCAACACGCAATGCCTCCAGAATTCGGCAGAAAGTGGGGAACGGAGTGTCTTAACACTAGGTTCCCTCTGCCTATCTTGCTGTGTGCGGGATACAGCGTGAAGCTGATATTTTTCTACTACATGTTTGAATCTACAGAACCATCGTACACATCTTTACTTTATTATATGATTAGTCATTATTAGTCATTCAAATTTCCTAGTTTATCTTGGAATTTTAATTAGATTTGGAATTTAACATTTTATTGGCCGCCGAAGAGTTTTTAGGTTTGACTTGTGTAATAGTTATTCCATTGAAACGTTGAAGTTGAACTAAACATCGACTTTATGTGACTAGATAATATATAATATGTACATTCGTACACATTAACTTTATATTATAAAATTAATTGACATACAAAAAAAAACATTCATTTTCGTCATGTTTATATTACCTATGAATAATATATGTAGTTCATTTTAACAATTTAATTTATAATACAACGCACTGTTCTTAGTTTTTTTAGCGTCACGATGTATCTCGCACGTACATAGCAGGGTAGGCAGAGGGAACCTAGCGCTGAGACACTCCGTTCTCCACTTTCCGCCAACTTCTTAGAAACATTGCGTGTTGAGTGGCGGATCTAAATGCCGCGCTTTTGCACTGACACCAGAGCGCCCTAATCGCCGTAAATCATTTGTCACACTTTGTGCCACTACTGCCCTTTAAAGAATAAAGTGTCACTATATAAAAAAATAATATTTATTGACTTATACAATGCGACAAATACTTATTGTCAGGAATGTAACTGATGTCGCAAATGCAGGTTGATAAGTGTAGAGTGGCGCCGCAGTGACGATATGATAACCTGCGACCGCGCCGATACCAGCCCCAGAGAGATGGATGTCGCGCTTATGAAAAAATATATATGAATATATGACATTTTATATGGTCGGCGGTTTTGTCGGTTCGTTTTCGTTTGTATGGGTTGTTTTATTTAATACTAACATTTGTGAAAATAAGAGTATTGTTAATCGCGCATATAATGGCTATAGGATCGATTCCTACTTCGGGGATAGATTATATAAAAAAAAAATACATAAAAAATTACTTTTTAGAAAAAAGACTAAATGCGACGCCATTAAACTCGCAACGGTTACAAAAGTGAATCTTAAAAATATTTGATTGCAGCTACATACATACGAGTATGTATCTCTAAAAATATTTCTCAAATATTTAATGCCTCTTATTCTTAATAACATTTATATTTACGTTTTTTGAACACATAACTGTTTCCATAGATAAATAAAGATAATGTCTTGTAAACACAGCATATTTCTATAGTTAAACCTACGTAGTATATATACACACGAGTATGTCAAGTCATTGATGTAGTGGTCAACCCTGAGTGAAACTTACCGCATTCTTAGTAAATGACCCTAGATTACTATTCATAGAGTGCGTGTTTATACTTTAACTTTAGTTTATTAAGTAACTACAAAATAAAAATATATATATGAAATATAATTTACTTTTGGTGCTTATATTTTTTGTCATAAATACAGATATTACACAGATAAAGTGATCTTGTAAGTAAATAATAATTAAAATTAATATTTATTATTATATAACATACGGTTATTTTATTCGGTTATTTTAAAGTAAAATTTTAAACGTTTACTAGTTAACTTAAAGCGTATAACTAAAATGAAAGTCCGAAGGCTATTGACATAAATATCGTTTAGTCTTCTTTTACACGATAGCCATCGACGTTGTGGAACTCACAACCACCACCACCACCAGTGTATTGTGTAAAATCTAGTCTTGTACATTATACTAGCCGTATAATATTAATGGGTGGTCACCATTTTTCAAGAGAAGTAGCTTTTTATCCAGGCTATGAGTAATGGTCAAAAGTCGCAACTTACAAGTTGATAAGACGGCGCCACCTTGGCGCGGTGTTATGTGACCATATTGTAAATGCCTTATGCATTCCATAATTATTTTTAAACTGACACATGACTGTATACAACGGTGAATAATGATTTATGAATATTATTTTTTAATTTCAATTCTTTGTATAAGGTAGAAGGTAAGAAATAAAAATAAAGTAGTATTTATTTTTATATATATATATATATAAATATATTTTTATGAATATATAATTGTATTTAATATGCGTACATTTAAATTCTTTTTCCTTTCTTTTCTATAAGCTTCCAATAAAATGATCATTATTCCGGTAGAGTTGGCATCATATTTTTTATTTTCCATTTTAGGTGCTGAGTACACCTGTCCATTTAAACCTAATATGGGTAACGATAAAGCAGACAGTGATTTCTTACAGACCGAGACGGTGTGTAAGAATGTCAGACCTTATAATAGTAGTAGAATAATCGAAAAAATAATATAAATATATATATATTACGTACTTATAACCTAATTAAAATGTATCCTATGGTCATAGACATTTATTTTATGGTTTCTTTTGTGTACATGCGTAGTAGGTACTTATTTATGCTTTGTCGAATTGTAAAATATGTTGTTCAAACATGTAATAACGTATTTCCTTTTGATATATATAGATTGAGTTGATGTCGAAAATAAGGCAATGGCAACTTTCCTTTTAAAGTTCGAGATTTTTTTTAAAACTGGATTTTTATAAGGTAACAATTAATGAGGAAACCAAATGCATGAAAGCTTACATTTTATTTAAAGAAACGTTTCCTTTTTAAATCTTAGTCAATACATTCCATTTTTTTTGTGAAATATAGATGCATTATCTATTATTGAGCTAACGTGCTAGTATTCAATTCCCTTCATCTTAGCATATGCTAAGTAAGCTTGATAAAAAATGTAATGAAATAAAAAAAAGAAATAATACTTATTGAAGGTTTATTATTATTATTTTATAAACAGTCCATAGAATATTGTCTACTGTGCTTTTTGCTAGATTGCTGTTTTATTATATTAATTAAAATATTCAAAGTTTTTTTTTTATAGTTTATTAACTTAAATAGCTGATTATATATTACCAAAGTGCTAATTATACTGATATTAAAAAGTTAACTCATCTATATTTATCAATAAAATGATTTCAAAAGTCTCTATTAATACCAAATGTGAATCCATTAAATTAGAATTGAATACATCCGACATACTATTTTCTATATATGGACACAGTAACGTAAATCAAAGCATAATGCGCATTGTTGAGCGCGAGCCTGCGCCGGCGCCCAGTACTAGGGCGCTAGCATAATAACATTCTTTTGCTCTACCATTTTATACTTAAATTTAAATTAGTAGTTATATATATTATGTTTATGTTATTAGTTTATTTTTCTATTAATGAAATAAATTTGTTGTATAATTTTATTAATAATTTCTTATTATTAGTTAAGAATTCAGGGGATATGGGGACATGGGGATAAATTCTTCATACATAATATATATATATATATATATATATATATATATATATATATATATATATATATATATATATATATGTATATATATATATTTATATAATGTATGAAGAATTATATATTAATTATATATATACATGTGTCTGTGATCATAAATAATATTCTTATATCTCACCCTAATACTGTGAAGGCAACGCTCGGTGACGTCACCGCGAGATGCGCGACACCTGCAGAGTCAATGCTCTCGATTGTGTGGGCCGAGTGGCCGAGTCCTAACGATAAGATAGCTGGCTGAGAAAACGCTGAGATTTAAAGCAAAAGTATTAAATATATATTATTAGAGCCGTCGTGACGCAAGGGCCTAAGCGTGTGACGGTACATTAGAGAGTACATTAGAGAGTGTGGGTTCGATTCCCTGCGGAGGGAATGATATATTGAAATGAAATATCATTTTTTCGCTCTGGTGTCGCGGCGTTATGTTCCGCCACTCAACACGCAATGCCTTCAGAGTTTAGAGTGTGTTAGCACTAGGTTCCCTCTGCCTACCCTGTTGTGTGCGGAATACAGCGCAGAGCTAATTTTATTTATTTTGATTTTTACGTTTACTTTTACATTAATTAATTTATTATCATTGATGATGAAGTCCATTTAGTAATAATATATATGATATCTAATTTTATTTTATTATTTCAAAATCTTTATATTATCTCAAAGCTCACAAAAAAAATCCATTTCCATGTAAAATCTTGTAGATTATCAAGTTTCCGAGTTGTTATTTTGAATTTACTATCAGTTGATAATGGTAATGACCGTCCGCTGTAGGTCTCTGGATGCTTCAAATAGCCGCCTCGTATAATTATTACTTAATATTGTTATCTTGTTATGTTTGTTTTTCATCTATTTTTTTTTTTTCTTTTTTTCAGTTTCACGCTGTATCCCGCACACAACAGGGTAGACAGAGGGAACCTAGTGTTAAGACACTCCGTTTCCCATTTTCTGTCTGCCAATTTTCTGGAGCCATTGCGTGTTGAGGGGCAGAACTCAACGCCCCGCTTTGCCTCGACACCAGAGCGAAGAAATGGAAATATAAATGTAAGTAAATATTTCATTTCCTAGAGTGGGGATCGAACCCACAACCAGTCGGTTTTACAGTCACACTTTGTGCCGCTGCGCCACGAGTGGCCTCAATGGTAATGACCGTTCGCTGTAGGTCTCTGGATGCTTCAAATAGCCGCCTCGTATAATTATTACTTAATATTGTTATCATGTTTATTTTTTAACTAAACTATTTAGAAGTAATGATAGCGGCATCTATTTTAAGAAACGAATACAAAATTTGAGGCCAGTCATTGCGCAGGGGCACAAAATGTGACTGTAAATATGACAGGTTGTGGGTTTGATTCCCGCTCGTGTGAATTAAATTAAATATTTACATTTCTTCGCTCTAGTGTTGAGGAAAAGCACATAATGACTCTAGAATTCAACGGAAAATGGAGAATGAAGTGACTTAACACTAGGATCCCTCTACTTAACTACCGTGGAACCAAGAATACAATAAAAAAAATAGATGAAGCGACGTTTCTGCAACGACAGAGACATCAACAACCATTTAAAAACTACAAACGATTTTATGCTAAATTAAATGTCACCATTAGCGCTTACCATAAAGTGTTCTCTATGAATTGTCACAACGTGTTTTCGATAAATAGAAAGAAAATCATTTGTAAGACTTAAGTCTCTCTACTCACTTGTCAACAGTATGCAGTTAAAACCTTTTTACCGTCTATTGTTATTGGTCAAACGCAGGAAATATTGAGTCGAAAGTGTCGTTGTTAAATTTCGCAATACACCCAGGTAGGTGATCTCGCAGGTGTCTCCGCCGCTAGAAGACTCCACTAGCGTAGAAAACGTATAAACAATGCACGGCACTCATAAAGAGTACAACTGATGCGGTCGAGTATATGAAAGACGAGGAAGTTGTTCGTAATGTTGAATTTAGTTGAATTTCAAAGGAATTAGTATTTTGCTGCCTTTGTGTTCGGAGCGTCGGTGTTGGCAAAACATCACAATACAATACGTACTCTTTAGAACTTTATGTATGTACTTACTTACTGTTGATCAATGCGAGTGGAAAATACTGTTGTAATTCTTGAGAAATATGTTGAGAATAGAGTGTTGTAGTGTGTTACGAGCGGTATGTATTATTAGATACAAAAGAAACTGTTTAAAAGACAATTATTTTGCAAAAATGGCTTGAGCTTGTCGCTTTGAGTTTGTCATTATACCCGTAGAGACGGATATGATGAATTGATGATGTTCAAAATAAAATGTCAAAATTGATGCCTATTTCTTCTCTCAGTTCAGCGGACGCCAGTCGTTGCAAAGAGGCACGAAAGATTGTGGGTTCGATTTCTACTCGACAAAATGTAATATTGAATATTTCTATTGCTTCGCTTTGTTATCAAGGCAAAGCGCGGTAAGTGCCGCCACTCGACACACAATGCCTCCAGAATTCGGCGGAAAGTGGAGTGTTTTAACACGTGGTTCCCTTTGCCTGCCCTTCTACATATAGGTAAAAAACAGCCCTCAGCTTGAAATATAATGATACAAGTAATATCTAGGTTAAATTGTGTTTTAAGATATATCAATAGATATTATTAACACTTTTTTAAAGTGTTATTCCACACTTAAGGTCTGGTCACACTAGTCGCTTTCCAGGAGGCGCGGGTTCAAGTTCCGCTACATTCTAATATTTATACGTTTTGCTAAATAAGTATATCATAGATGTTGTATGTATTTATATATATACATATGTATGTGTCAATCTGTAAATCGTTTAGTCCATCTGCAATTTTCAATTGTACATGACATCTATTTAGCTTTTGAGTTATGTTTTAATTGGCCACGTTCCAGAGATACTATTAATTATAACAGATGTAGCAGGTGCAATAATTGAATTATAGTGTAATTAACACTTAGTGGGCTAGTGATTTTTAGATTCGAGATGGAAGTGAGAGTTAAATTTAATGACCAATGAGTCATTATATTTATTGAATTTATACTAAATAATCTATTTTTTTTATTTTTTTTTACCTATAAGGAATGAAATGTGGATATTTTTTTATTATCCCAGCTTAGAAGAAAACTTTACATTTGTAATTTATACTTATTATTGATTATTGTAATTATGATTCACATAATATATGGTACGATCTTCAGTTATATATATTTAGTATACTTTATATTATTTAGTATATATTTTAGTTATATATACAAAATATGTAAGGTTAATTTCTGTTTGTGGAGGAATACAAGCATATATTTACACAATATACAGGTAGGTTATAAAACCTCCTTGACACTTTCCCCTTCAGGGCGAGTGAAGCGTCGCGTTACCATGACAACCACTTTCCATGGCTACGCGTATTGGTCGGAAAATTCAAAATGGCGACTATCGATCGCTAGGGGTGGCTCAGGGGATGAGGCGTGCTAAATTGTGCTCAATGTACTGGTATGTTAATGTAGGGGTAAACGATAAAATGCTTTGGGGGAAAATTGAAAATGAATTTATAAATCTGTAGTTGCTACTTGAATTTAGTTTCATTTGTTTTGAAAGCTAAAAGTTATGTATATATTGGCAAGTTTATTTTGATTTACTTCAATCAGAAAATTGCATTTAAAAGATAATCAAGTAAGATAATTGGTTGTATATTAATATTGTATTGTTAAAATATGACAAAAGTAATAAATACTCGACTATATTTATTTTGAATTACAGTTTTGAAAGGAATTCAAAATTAAAGTACAGAATATCAATCAGAATACCAGCGTGAGGAAAAAGAAAATCTGTGTGTGATATTTTTGTGAGTGTTATTTTTATCTAATAATACAAATTTGTACAATTTAAATAAAATAAGTGTAAACTTATCTTAATTTGTGTATAGTTATAAGTAACGGAAGTATTTAAGGAACTGAGATTAATTGTTTTTTGACATTTTCCGCTAGGGGACATTGTCAACCTGTATTCGGACGAAGTATTTTATTTACTAAAAGATAGATAGATAATATTTAAATCCGAATCTATATATCAATAAAAGCAAAACATAGTGAAGCTTCAAAGCGACAGCGCTCTAAACTATAAAAACTTTTTAATACGGTGTTAATAATATTGTTACATTGAAATACATTTAGGATCTTCCGGTGCGGTATTGCTCGCTTGATTTAGCTACTCTTTTCGAGCCATGTCTAAACATTTGTACAATAAAAATCTCCTGAACCTATAAAACATTACGCAACCAACCGTGCAGGTGCATGTGGTAAAACAAAGTCGATTGCCGTATTATAGACGGCCAATTTACAGCTAGCCGTTTGATGTGGTGTTTTATCTGTTTAGTGGGCGTGTCCGCGATAGTCAAGACAATGATCTATATTTAAATATGTTAAGAGACGGCCACGTGTCAGGCAGCTGCGCGGGCGCACGTGCCGTGTATTTATACTATCCCGCCCGCCCTGCGTCAGGATCCTTGCTACTTACACTTGATAGCGCTACATCTTTTACTTATAGCTATATGTAATACGAAAATACTTAACTACTAATATAATATACAATATACGCTCGCCATAAAATATCTTATATGTGAGTGTCTGCTAGGTTCTATATGAATGTAAGTGTAGTCAAAATAATATCAAATTATTATTGGTTTATAGGCAACTACGCTTTTTTATATTTTTAATAAAAGAGAAAGGTCACATTATGAATAATAAATGTTTATTATTTTTATATATTAAGGATTCCCGGAAGGCATGTATGAAGAGGTTGATGACAGTGGACAAGGCGAAAGAGGTATGTAGAGACCGCAACGTTCCGCTGGCGCTCCTTTTTCTCTGGCTACTCCGGTAGAGACAAAGCGTAGTGCTATAAAAATTATATATGTATATTGATTGGCTTACAATACGGAATAAATTACGGAGTGTCTTAACACTAGGTTCTCTCTGCCTACCCTGCAATGTGCGGGATACAGCGTGAAGCTGGTTTACAATACAAAAATATTTTGATCGTCAAAATAATGTAGAAATTATAAATTAAATCATTGAATAGTGATAATTATTTGTTAATTCTATGAATTATTGTATAAAAAAATCAAATTTTATAAATTGGCGACCAACTTCTTATTAGTGGATAGCATTTGCTATGATATATTGACAATGCTTCATTTTTTAAATGAAAACTTAAAAAAAAATCTGGGCAAGAAGTAGAACGAGTGACGGAAGAAGACAGGCCGGACGGCGAAATATGAACACCCGGAGGTATATTAATCTACTCAATTATTATGAAACTGACGCACACCACGACACATGTCTCCTTTGTCGCATCCGTTCCGCAGGGCTGTCGGCCGGTGATAGGAGTTAGGGTGATAATCCGTGTTTATCATCGATGATGCGGTGATGACAATAGTATTAGTCAATGGTGATTAAGGTGATAACTGTCGAGTTATTTGTACACAAGTAAAATAGATAAATTATTCTTATATAGATATTAATGAACTGTTATGGTGAAGTTAGTAGTAATTAATAATGAGTTCAGTCGTACAGTATTTGTAATTGGTAAAAGGAGTGCATTAAACCACACAACAAATGTGTTTTATTACAAATTAGTACATAAACAAGGTGTAAATTGTTTAAAAGCTGCAACTAACAATTTAATTTAGAGTAAAAACTAGCAATTTCATTTAGAGTAGTACACAGTTCATAATAATGAATTATTAGTATTTGGAATTTTTTACACGATTTTCTGAATCTAAACTAAGAAGAATCCGGAAAGTAATATACATATTATGTAAAATTTTAATAAATTTGGAGTTTAATAGATAAATGTACTTGGGAGTTAGTTAAATAAAGATAATAATAGGCACAAGAAACTGAACAGAACGTGGATCTACTTCATACTCAGCTTCAATTCAAGATCAGCCAGCTTAGTAGTGAAATGGCTACCACAAAACCATCAGTATTTTTTTTTAAATAATTTCTTTGTTATATTTATAAAGTTAATAGTGTTTATGTCTAATTTTCATTCATTTCTTTTTTACATATAGCGCATTCTGCAATGGGCAGGAAGGACATATAATACCTAAAAGTAAGTCTAGCGAACTAGGATTGTAAAATTGTAAAATTCAATTGTAATCCTACAATTATAAAATGATTCAGGCACGTCTAAATTGTATAACAATATCATTATTCTAGTCTATACCAAGTCAATAATGTTAATCCCTAGGTAGCTTTTCCTGTTGTGGTTTTCGTTTAGTTGCTAATTATTACTATTATTACTATATTATTGACTGAGGCCGCCGTGGCGCAGCGGCACAGCGTGTGACTGCAAAAGTAATGATTCTGCATCCGACTCTACTCGGTGGAATAACTTATTTCCATTTTCTTCCTCTGGTCATAAGTCATAGCACTTGATTTCCGTCACTTAACACGCAATGGCTCGAAAATTCAGCGGAAAGTGAGAAACGGAGTGTTTTAGTCCTAGGTTCTCTCTGCCTACTCTGCCATAGGCGAGATACATCTTTGTCAATCATGACCATAAGTAATATATTGTACTATCGAGTAGTATATTTTTTAACTACATGCAGTTATCGACTTGTAATATATATGTATATGTATAGATAACTAGACTGACGTAAGAAAGTAATTCTGTCAAGAATTTGGTAAAAGCAATATGTTAGTATCGTTAATAATAATAAAATTATTATGTATATTTTTATTTGCAACTTACAATTTATAATTATATCACCTATCAGTTGTGGTTTACCTTGCACTAATACTTAGTTCTAATAGCACAGATAAAGACATTTTCTAATTTCTATACTATAATACCTAAGTTCCTTTTTTTCCCAATTCCGAACTTTCTCGTTACTGTCTCTCAGTCCTAACCTTATTTCTAGAATATTTTCCATCCAAAAAAAGTTTCACATATGATTTATTGAGGACAGCCCTGGTCACTTTCCACTCTTGGATCGGTCTATCCAAAGCGAGCGGACAGGTGCGACCGGCTGCCGAGCATTTTCATACAAAACTAACGTTTCACATATAAAAGGCACTTCCTTTCATCCCACAACCTACCGTCGGGAATGCCCATTAATTTGCCAACACAATATTTTTAGTGCGCGGCTCGCGTGTAATATATCGCGGCCACGTGTCCCCGTATGTCGCCCGCGGAACGGCTGCGTCAAATTATTTTCGTTCGTGTCACAAGATACAGCGCTCATCTGGACATTTTTCCTTTAAAAATCACAGCAGTTGGTGGCTTAATCACGCGTGCACATAGCGTGCTTCCGTTGGAAAAGGAACACTTATTTTGGAACAGTTAAAAAATTAAATTAGATCAGCTTCACGCTATATCCCGCACAGAGCAGGGTAGGCAAAGGGAACCTAGTGTTAAGACACTCCGTTCCCCAGTTATTATATTTTACACAGTTTATTATATTTAATTTGTATCTAACAAAAGTCAGTAACCTACGTATGTATCTTGATCGGAGGATATTTTATGGATATGTCTAATATATTTGAGTGACGCTGTATTTCAGCATAGATGAAAGAGATGATATCGAATGTATGTATTAATTATAAGATGAAGCGTCCAAGTTGTGCCATTTTACTACGTTTTAAAAATACTGGTGCAATAACCGATTGTAGAAAACAAACTTTGTTTTTGTACTTTTTACATAAGCTTTATGGGAACGCTATCCTTATTTTCAAATTTTCATAAAATATTTATTTAAATTTATATTTTTTACTACTTCACTCTGGTGTCGAGGTAATGCGCGGCGTTGAGTTCCGCCACTCAACACGCAATGCTTTAGGAATTCGGCGGAAAGTGAGGAACGGAGTCTCTTAACACTAGGTTCCCTCTGCCTACTCTGCTGTGTGCGGGATACAGCGTGAAGCTGATTTAATTTTTTAAATTTTACATAAAAAAATTATTTAATTTTGATAGTAGGATGACTAATTGTAAAATTCAAACAAAACATTGGGAACAGTTGACCGAAAAGTTTTGTGACGAGAGACACGTGAAAAATACCGCTCTACATTTATTCGTGGCATAAATAACATTTTCACAATAAATAACACTCGGCACCCGTTGAGGATATTAATAATAATTAACTACAGGAAAACGGTAATATCATATACAGATATGTGACTGGTTGGCAGTATAGCCGGTGAGGTAAATTAAGTCTCTACTATTATAATTTATAAATATTTTATATTGCGTTAGGAAGCTATTTATTAATGACAGAAAATGTCCTTATATTTATAGGGAGGGAAAATGTAAAATATATATTTTTAAAAGTTTATTTATTTAACTTCTGTAGTCATCGAAATTAAATTTTCTTATAAATATGTTATAGATATGTTTTAGTCCTGTATTCACAAATACAATTGAACTGCCTGCTGCTGGTAGCTTTTATTTTGTATTGTATATTCTTTCGACGATTCAAAAGTGCTATTTATATATCATAGTCTATTTGAATAAATAATATTTTGTATTTGAATTTACATCAAATTATATAGAAATATATCACTTTTTTTACTACTTGTGAAGTACACAAGCAAGATGCGATTGTCACTCGTTGTAGAATTAATAGTTTATTTTTAATAGTATCTCCTGCATGTAGTGGATTATTTCATTGGACGTTTACAATCCAGGCAAATTAGAGCGTCGATCATGTTTGCCAAAGTTTATCCCATCATTTAATAACTTTTGTATTGTGTTATTTACACAAGATTAGATTTTTAAGCTTTACATTGGCCAAAGCATCAATATATTTTTATTTTACAGTAGGGTAGGCAGAGGGAACATAAAGTAAAGACATTCCGTTCTCCATTTTCCGCAGAATTCTTCGTAACTCAACGGCGCGCTTCACCGTACACCAGAGCGAAGAGATGAAAATATTAAATACATAATTTCCCCAAATGGAAATCGAACTCAAACCCGTCGCGTTCACTGTCACACTTTGAACCTGCGCTACAACTGGCCTCAATAATAATAAAGGATGAATAATCCAATGTTGTTCAATAAAAAATAGTCGACAGTAAATCAGTGCGGTTAATGCGTTGCGCACTCGCATAGCACGTCAAGTCACACATCGTCGACAACTGTTGTCTGGTCGTCGCGACAGCTGTGCCTCACGTATACTGGTACTCTAATCCGTGGGAAGTCCCACGGATTTGAACCCTATCCCAACGCAATAATACTTTATTGCCATTTGGTGAATATTAAAATCTAATTTTATATGTTTTGTAATTGAAGACACTCAAGGAATCAACATTAAGAAAACTATGTGTTTATTGCGAAAAGTGTATTTGTATAACGCCTATTTATTATGTAGACAAATTATATGTAGTACTCTAAACAACGTTTTAAATGTATAAACTGAAATATTTTGAAGATATATTTTGTGTTTTAAGAGTCATGTAACTTTTATAAGAGCCACTTGTGGTAGAGGGGCAGAGGGGAGGGGAGCTTGCGACTGCAAAGGCAAAAGGTTCAGACTTCGATTCTCGTTTGGAAGAATAAAACATTTAATATTTTTTATTTCCGTGCTCTGATAACGAGGTATATCGCGGCGTTGTGTTCCGCCACTCAACACGCAATGCCTCCAGAGTATAGCGGAAAGTGTCTTAATGCGATTGGAGTGTCTTAATACTAGGTTCTCAAGTTCCTTCTGCCTACCGTGATACAGCGTGAAGCTAAAAAAATACAAATAGTCTGCCAAATCACTTTTACACATACATTTAACCACTTAAAAAAATAAAAATAAATCAGCTTCACGCTGTATCTTACATACAGCAGGGTAGGCAGAGGAAACCTAGTGTTAAGACACTCCGTTCCTCACTTTCTGCCGAATTCTGAAGGCATTGCGCATTTATGCGGCAGAACTCAACGTCGCGCTTAACTTCGACACCAGAGCGAAGAAATGGAAATATACATTTAAGTAATGTTTCATCTCCTCGAGTGGGAATCGAACCTACAACCAGTCGGTTTTACAGTCACACTTCGTGACGCTGCGCCACCACTGGCCTCAATTTAACCACTTAATATAATATAAAAAGAGATAAGTAAATAGAGAAGTGCTTGAAAGAATGAGTCATTAAGGCGACTCATGTCAGGCGTCTCGCCGTCATAGCTGACGACGACGCCTGCGCAGGGGCTGATTTATTTGTTACATTCGTAATGTCTTTTATCTGTTTGGTGAGCTCGTTTGTATCGATGTACACTACATTTGTTCTTGTTTGTGTGAAGAAGAATATTTTTTTGTATGTTAAGCTTTATTTTACTGAAATAACTCATTCTTACTTAAAATAGATCAGCCTCTTACGAGCTTAAACTATCTTTATAATTTCTTTTATCTTTTTAACTTTGAAATCTATATGATTTTGACCTTTTATCTTTCAATAAAGAGATATATATTCATTATATTAAAATTCTTAATATTTTATCATTTTATTTACAGGTATAACCAATATTCAATTATATTTTCCTGATATTACGTCTGTCTCAGAAACTTTGAAGCAATAAGAAGCTTCAGTTACTTACGTCACCTACAATCATTGCATCACGACGCGATGGTTACATCGTGAGTGCTATTTTTTTAGTTTAACTTTGCTTACTAGTAAAGTACGTTCCATGAGAGTAACAAGTTCGTAATTATATTTTTTTATTGGTAAGCTTAGGGAACCTAGGAACCTAGAAGACACCATTAAGTCACTTCTGTTCCCCACTTGCCGTCGAATTCTGGAAGCATCACACTTTTAGTGGTGGAACTCAATGTCACGCTTTACACGTTACCAGACCGAGGAAACTATTTAATATTTAATTTCTTCAAGTGGGAATCGAACACGCAACCACTTTTTATTATCATATATCATACATCTAAAAAGCAAGTGTTACCCAGGATCTACAACTAAATAGATTTCCACGATAGGCTCAACGACTTAGAGACTTAGAGAGATCCATACAACGTGTCCGCGAGTGGCGCGCGCTAGTTCGTTATTAATCACGCCGATCATAATCTGTTCGGCGTCGGCGCCGCCTTCTGTTTGTATATTGGCGTGGTACAAGTTTAATGTTATAATTAATAAGGGTAAAAAGTTGATATTAAGTACTAGGCCAGTCGTGGCGCAGTGGCATACGTGTGTTGTTGTAAACAGTGGTGGCAGTTGCGGGTTCGATTGTCATTCGAGGAAATGAAATATTTAATGTTTTCGTTTCTTCGTTTCGGTGTAAAGTGGGAAAGTGCAGCGTTGAGCTGCCACACGCGCAACATGTTTTCAGAATTCAGCGAAAAGTATTGAACGGGATTGTTTTAGCACTAGGCTCTAAGGTTCTTTCTGCATTCCCTGCTATGTGCGGAATACAGTGTGAAGCTAAAAAAAAATAAGCTCTCATATTTGTCATACAATAATAAATTTGTAGCTAATTAGTTTTAGATATTTCTGATTGACTTAAGAGGCGAAAATATATTTTTGTAATTTATTTTATTGCTATATAATTTTTATCGATCCATACGATCCCGATATGCATTTGTGTGACTGTGTAAGATATTATTCTTTAAAGAATATGTAACTATAACTAATACCATAGATAATTTTTGGTGCAATATTAGTACTTGCGTTGAGGCCCAGGGGCACTGTAACGCGACGGTTGTGAGTTCGATCCCCACTCGTGGGAATGAATTACTATTAATTAATATTTTCATTTCTTGGCTCTGGCACCTAGGCAAAAGCCCGGCGTTGAGTTCCGCCACTCAACATGAAATGCCTCGGAAAAATCGGCGGAAAGTGGGGATCGGAGTGTCTTAACACAAGGTTTAAGGCCTACCCTGCTGCGTGCAGGATACAGCATGAACCTGATTTGTTTTTTTTCCTAAATTAGTTTTCATTTTGTAAACTACAAAACTAACGCTTGCGCCACCCATTCCGTTGCACGTGCGCTTATTTTCTCAACAAGTCAAATTATTCGCCTCGTTCGCCGACCGCTCTGTAGAGTATACTATAAACTATATATGACGGGTTAAAAAGTTTCGATGTTATTGTTTATATGGGAAGTGTATAAGTGGACTAGCCTCGATGAGAGAAGCTCTCAGTTTGGTTTATGAATGTATATGAAATTTATATCGGGTTATATAGTGTAAACATATGAGGAATATGAGAACGTGTAAATTTATTATAAATATTTTTAAGATTCTTTGTAGTAATCATTTATCAAAAGTTTGGCAAGTGCTTTAAGTAAATTTTCAAGTTTCGAAATAGTTTACAGTAAATCAGAATGGTTAAAGCATAGTTTATGATAAATATACATAAATATTAGGCATTACTTTTATTAAATATGTAGAGGCCGTCGTGGCCCGGGCACAAGTGTGTGACTGTTATGCTACGGTTGTGGGTTCGATCCCCACTCGAGAAAATGAAATATTTATTTAAATGTATATTTCCATTTCCTTGTTCTGGTGTCGTGGCAAAGAACGGCGTTTAAAATTCAGCGGAGAGTGGGGAATAATATTGTTAAAACTTTTTACGAGCACCAATAAACACTGATGAAAAACAATGTTTCGTTTTATTTTCTCTATAAACAAAATCTATTTAATTATACGAGTTGGTAATATGATTTGCTTGACGAAGTACTGTGTAGTTTGAAGGGGGAACCACTGAGATACAAATTGGCGCGCGCATATCGAGTAATTGGATCAACGCTCTTCCCTACGATTGGTATCAAACGAACGTAATGTAGACTAAACAAATAAGACATTTATATGGCGTTTTTTTTATGTAAAACTAGCAACCAGAACGCGGCTTTGCCTGCTCAATTTAAGTGTTGTTACATTATAGGTAAATTATACAAAAATTTGATATAAATTGTAGCCGATGTGCTATTCTGATGTATAAGCTATATTACTGCAAAGTTTCATCTGAATTCATTTTGAAATTTTTGTCCCAAAGTGGAACAAATACCCATCCTCACAAACTTTCACATTTATTATATTAATAGGAAATAGGATTGTTTAAGAGTATATCTAAAGTAGATATTTAATGTATGTTATAAAACATACAATTATAGTTATGCTCAATGCAAAAAATATTCTTAGTACGTTGTTAAAAAAGCACGTCACGAGTATTAGATTATCAATGTATAGTAAGTTCATGCTTTGTGCCTATATTAAGCAATGTCTTTATTTTTCCAGCTATGCAAAGAAAAAACTATAAATTTAAATTATATCTTTCTTTTTGGTTCTTGAGAAATTGACATTAAAAGATACATACAAACTGCACGTGCATAGTATTCATTAGACGAGTGCCACTTAATGAAACCTTTTTATTAGATTGCTGAGGGCGGCTCTACATACAGCTGGCAGTCTTCTAGTAGTATGGGTAACACTTGTATGGGTTTTTAGTTTGTCTTTCCCCAACCCGTATGATTTATTTATTAATCGATTTACTTAAATTGGATTAATTTGGTGCATTTCGTCAATGAGGGTGTAGTTGTGCTCGTTAAATGGATTGGACGTATAAAATAATGGCTGTCGTAATGCAAAGGCAAATATGACAGTTTATATAATATTTTCTTTTGAATTAATAGTAGCTATATATACCGCGGCGCTGAGTTCCGCTACTCAACACGCAATGCCTCCAGAACTCGGCGGAATGTCTTAACACTAGGTTCCCTCTGCCTACCCTGCTGTGTGCGGGATACAGCGTGAAGCTAATTTTTTTTACATATTAATATTTTTTATCTGTTATAAGTAAAAGAAAGAATGAAATAAATACTCGAAAGTCATCAGTGCATTTAGAACAAAAAAATAAAAATATCGTGGATGAAAAAATTGTTACAGCCCATCAGAAAGGATAGAGGAAAATTGATGATAAAAGAGAAAATAGAAAATGATTAATACCTTGACTGTTTTACTGAGTGCCTAGAAATTTTGCACAAAAAAAAAAATTGCACAGATACAGTTAATTTGGAAAATATATGTATTCTCAGTAAATACGATTGAAAGGAAAAGATATGTCATCCGATAGAGGAAAATATTTCTTTTTATTTTTTTTAAATCATCACTATGGATTTACTGCAAAAATATTATTTTAGTTAAAACGTTATGAAACTTTTTTTACGTAATAACATAAGGATTTTTTTAATAGATTAATGTAGCCATTGGTAGTAATGGTGTACAAGATTATATTACTTCAAGATTTATGAAATGGCGGCATTGAGTTCCGCCACTCAACACATAATGCCTCGAAAATCCCGCGGAAAGTCTAAAAAAATGGCTTAATAGGAATGGAGCGTCTTAAAACTAGGTTCCTAGGCTCGCTTTGTCTACGTTATTATTTGCGGGATACAGCGTGAAGCTAAACAACAAATAAACAAGATTTATGGACGAAGTATGCAACAGCATATATTGTAAGATAGAGGAATGTGTTAAGAGAAGCGGATATTTGCGCATTATGAGCACTCTCAGTGCAATTTACATCTAACGCCAGAATGGAAAGCGACGTGAGCTTGCTCTAAGTATCGCTCGGGGCCGTAACGCACGCGTATTGATTTTACGACTCTATAGAAATTTAGATATGTATTGACATAACTCTTGTTGTATTTTATATCTGCAAAGTATATAGATTGAAAATATTATTATATATTTTTTGATCTACGATGTGTTTCGCACTATAATATAAATTAGTCACGTAATCTTGAAAAAAATCGTCTTGGCAGTTTTATGTATTTTGAATCTATGTACAGAAAGACCGAAGGATATATAGAGACGGAAAAAACATACTTCTGATTTTTTTTGAGGTATGGAAAAAGAAAGATTTCGTAATTAAGTATTTTTTGTTAATATTATTATAGCCTCTATATTCCTTTAACTATCGATCAATCCAATAAATTTCACATTATAAATCTTCAGTATTTTCACTTTTTCAGGGTCTCCACAAAAGACGTATCAACTTTTGACGCTGTAAAAACATTTTATAAAATTAAATTAAATCAGATTCACGCTGTATCCCGCACACAGCAGGATAGGCAGAAGGAACACTCCGTTCTCCACTTTGTGCTGAATTCTAGAGAAATTGCGTGTTGAGCGGCAGAACCCAACGCCGCGTTTTGCTTCGACACCAGAGCGTAGAAATGGAAATATAAATTTAAGTAAATATTTCATCTCCTCAAGTGGGGATCGAACCCACAACCAGTCGGTTTTACAGTCACACTTTGTGCCGCGGCGCCACGACTGGCCTCAAAAACACTCTATAATTAGCAAGTACTCGTATATTAATATATCTACGTGAAATCCTGCATACATCGAGATCAATCAGCGTTTAATTAACTCGTATTTAGACTGAACAATTCTAATCGGATGTTCGTATAAGAGCATGTGGAGTAAAGGCTTGATCTTTTAATTACGTTATTAGAAATTTTAGTTGAATTCCTTTTTACAATTACATTTTAATGAAAGGATGTTTTGCTCTCTTATATGTAGTGCAGTAGACATTAAATTTATATATATAAATAAGTATAATATTAAATTAAGTATATAATTAACAGCTCATGTTAATAAAGAAAGATATTCTATATAAAACTAAAAATAAATATATTTTTTTAATATAAGTTGATTAAAATTAAGAAATAATACAAGTAAAATTATAGATTTTTATATATAGCTTTGTATATATCCTATAAACTAAAGGGTGAATTTATAACAACTGTTCTTGCAAAATTCTGGTTATGTTATTAAGTTTGTTACCAATAGTAATAATAAACTACAATATTTTTTCAGAAAGTAAGTTAAGTTTACGCATACAAAAAAACGTTTATTTATTTATTTGTTTAAGATCGTCTACATTACAACATGGTGAAATTACATCGACTATTTATACACTAAATGTTTTTCTAATTAAAGACAATCATTTACATATATATATATATATATATATATATATATATATATATATATATATATATATATATATATATATAAAATTAAAGACAATTACTTATCTAATTGTTATAGTTTTCCGTTTCTGAAATGATTTCATATACCTATTTAGTAATACACAGAAATAAAATAATAGTCTTATACCTAAGTAGGTATAATAAATTACAAATGTATAATTTTGTACTGTAATACATATACCGTAGTAAAATAAAAGTAGGCGAACATGAAAGAGAAAAAAATCGATATATTTTTCTCACGATACATATTCCATTTCCTCGAGACCGGAAATGGGTTCACGTGCCATTCCGGAAGTCTACTTTTCGTTGAGTCATAAAGTGTACATAAGCTAACAATGAATTATTTTTAGTAGGGAAAGAATATACATATTATAGATTGTATATTTATGTATACAATACAGTAGAATACACGCTTATTACGATTTCTCGCATAAAAAATAGTCGGTCTATTATGGGCTTTTGTCAGGTATTGAAGATTTTTCATTATTTTTTATCAATGCTTATAAGGCTTTTGATTGTATTATATTATGATTCTTTATCATACGTTCTACTTTAGAATTTTTTTATATGTTAATGGAAAATGCTTATCAGGCTCTACAAACTTTTGTTATTTACAATTTTAATTTTTAATAATATATAATTTAATTATTTTTTCTAGTTTAGCTCGACTACTAAGGCTCTACATCAGATGTATCAGTCTCCTAAATCAATTATAATAAATATATTTAGATTTAGCGCAGATAAACAAACATATAAAAAATAATATTTTTACTTGTAATATTTAATGCAACAGACAAATGTTTTCTCTTATTTTCCTATATAAATATATAAATATTAGATACACTTATATTCTGCATGTTCTGTGTGAAGTCATTATATATTTAAAATATATACATTACAATAATATTACAACACCACAATGCTTGCTTACTAATGAAAAATACATATATATATATATATAGAAAAAGTCGTACGCTAAATCGTTTCGTCACAGTCTGCGTGTTAAAGCTAATCTGATGGTTCTCGCATCACAGCACCCAGTGTGATTGTACGACGAGCCCGGATCAGTGACATGTTGTATCAGATATGATAATGTTTTCGTGGAGGGTAGTTTTAGCAAAATGCTTAAGTAATATATATGATATTGTACAGAAGTGCGACTGTAATTGCGACGGCTGTGGATTCGATTCCCAGTTAAATTTTCATTTCTATGCTCTAGTGAGGCAAAACGCAGTGTTGAGTTCCGCCAATTAACATGTAATGCCTCCAGAACTCAGCGGTAAGTAGGAAAGGGAATGTCTTAATGGTAACGGAGTGTTATGACATTAAGAGAAAAAAACTATTCATGCCTTAATCTAAAATGTAAATAGAATCCATTTTTATTATCAACTATATATATTGTTACCTTCTAGAAGTACATAAAAAGGAACATTGATAAGTTGAAACTACATAGGTGTTTAGCACATGTCTGTGATGTCCGGAGCCATCTCTCAACGGTCAGATCAATATTTACCTTGACAGGATGTTTGCTCCACGTATAAGGGGCTAAAATATGAGAAAATATTTAAAATACAGACATTTAAGAGTAAATGTAAACTTAAAAAAATACTTGCATCAAACTAAAATGTGTACTGTTGTGCTCATAGCTTTTAATGAAATTTTACTTTCATTTGTTAAAAAAAATCCTTTCTCTATATAAATATGAATACATGATATATCACGTATAAACAATGAGAATAGAAGATGATGTACTTCATCTTTTTTTCTCACAATATAAAAAATTTCCAAGACAATGTTGGTAACGTGGCTATGAAAAAATATAGATACTAATGTTATTATAAACATTCAACATAGTAAAAGGTAAAAAAATAAATAAATAATTTAAAATATTTAGAATATGAATAAAATATTAACAATTTTGTTAACATTTTTCCTCTCGTAGATACAAATATTGTTTTATCTTTCACATTTCTTATCGAAGGAATACTACAAAAACTTTGACATATGTGACGTTATCGATGGTTTTATGTCATTGATAGTTTACAAATATATAGTGGGGATGCTGTGTTTTGGCTTATCGCGGCGGAAGGCGCGCTCTTGACCTCTAGTGATAGCCGTCCGTAAATAGTTGAACAGCTGGTATTGTTGTAGATATAATAATGTAAGTATATTATATAATTTACATATTTTTTTCAGCTTCACGCTGTATTCCGCCTATAGCAGGGAAGACAGAGGGTAGCAAGTGTTAAGACACTCCGTTTCCCCACTTTCCGCCGAGGCATTGCGAGATGAGTGGCAGAACACTAAGCGAAGAAATGAAAATTTTAAATATTTCATGGTTGTGGGTTCGATTCCCACTCTAGACGAGTTTTTTATGTTTAAAAATCAAGAGTTGCTTTTTTGCGCTCTCTATCACTATTACTAGAGATGCACACTTTAAATATGAAATATCTTATCTTTTCAAAATATTTTGTTTTAACCTATGAATTTTGACACTTCACTAATTTGAGTGTGAAGATAACGGAAATTTATTATACTCGATCGATAAGGTGTTTTAGTGGTTTGTAAAATAAAATTCTTATGAACAACTTTCTGTTTTTTTTAATGTTTTTTTTTAAATACTTCTTATTCTGATCATAATGCTATTTGTGTTTTTTGTGTACAATAAAATCAACATTTATACACTAAATTACAAATTAAGTAATTTAGTATGCGCGTTGATTTAATTGTAACATCTATAAAAAATAAATAAGAAAAATATACATGTTAAAAAATGGTCAAGTCACTAATCTAAACAAAATATTTAAACTTTTATGTTATATAAAAAATAACAAAAAAAATAAAAAAGGAATTTATCGCGACCCTGCCAGGATTCGAACCTGGAATCTTCTGATCCGTAGTCAGACGCGTTATCCGTTGCGCCACAGGGCCTGTGTACATTGATTGCTAAATACATAATTAGATAGCTTAGCAATATAATTAACATTACAAGCTTGAACTGTTTCACTTCACAGTATAATATATTTTAATGTATTACAAATTGTACTGTTATATATAGATAAATATATACAGAAATAAGTATATGAGTAGTTTCAAAGTGTCTTATTGTTGTATTAGATACATAAATAAAAAAAGTTAATAATTTGTATAAGAATATTATAATTTTTATCTGTAGAAGATTAAAGTGGCCATTTCATGTTGAATTCAATACGGTCGCGTGTGCTCATTAGTGAGCATTATTCTCGCACGCGGCGCCACTATGGCGACAATTGTCAAGTATATAAGTTGTATTATCTATAGAGTTATGGCTTTTTACATATATATGTCGGTTATATAAGATATAATATAACATATAATATCGGATATATGTATATAAAAAATCATAATTTTTAGCTTTCACCACAATTTACATTAGAAGTAAATATCTAAAAACTTTACTACATTGTTTATAAATTCTTAAAAAAGGATTATATGGGCCAGTCGTGGCGCAGGGGCATAAACGTGTGATTGTTACGTGTTAAGTTGTGGGTTCGATTCCCACTCAAGGAGAGAAAATATCTATTATTACTCATATTTTATATTGCACTGTATGATATCTACACTACATATAGCTTAAGCATAAGTAACGATCGTTCTTAACCATAAATACATATTATAACTAAAAATAAATAAAGTTCCATACTTTTATACCGATCGACCCGTTATCTTTTTTTAGCTTGAGATAAGTTTTATTAATGTTTTTTAGTTTTATGATTCCTTTCATATTTTTGTGTTGCTATTTTTCATACTATAAAATATATCAGTAAGAACATTATGAACTATAAATTACCGCGACAAGAGTCTATAGCTATCAACCTGTTATCGCCTCGCCTAGCATACATGTCCTCACTTTCGCCACTTATCTCGTAAAAATTAAATTTTATGTGGTTCACATATAGAACAAGTTGTGAAAAATACGAAAAAAAGCGTTTTATTTTGAGACAAAATAAAAAATAATATTTATTATACTAAAACGTGTAACGCGAAAAAATGAATATTTAAGGATATAATATTTCTATTTTAATTTTCGTGGAATAAGATTTACATATTCAAAAAATTGATTTTAAAATCGTTTGTTTGTGTTTTAGTAAAGTGTATTTTTTTTGATAAATTAAGTAGGTATTCAACGCCGGACTTTCGTATTGCAAATCGAACCCACAACGTGTCACGTTTACAGTCGTACGTTTGTGCCGTTGCGCCACGACTGGCCTCAAAAAATATAATAAAATATAAAAAAATATATTAAATAAAATATTTAATACTATGCTATGGTGTTAATATTGAGAACTAATCTTAACAACTTCTAAATATTTGTCACTACACTCAGTGGTGTTAAAAGATCAAAACTCAAGTTCGAGTGTTTCCAAGTGCTCCATTTTAAAGATCAAATCACATTATTTCCGCGTACAAAAACTTGTTTGCTGTATATAAGTAAAATAAATGTTTCGTTTCTTTATTTTTTTTAGGTACACGCTGTATCCCGCATATAGAAGAGTAAGCAGAGGGAACCCAGTGTTAAGAGATTCCGTTCCTCACTTGCCGGTGATTTTTTGAGGCATTAAGTGGCGAAACTCAACCCCGCGCTTTGCCCTTTTACCAGAGCGTGGAAATAAAAATATTAATAAATAATGATTTATTTCCTCGAGTGGGAAGTGGCAATTGAACCCACAACGGTTTACGGTTTCTTTTTTCTTTATTCTTGTACCACTGCCCCATGACGGCCTCACGAGAGTTTCTTTATTAGGAATGCTTTTTTAAATAAATTTATGAATTGATATTTTTTAAATAAATTGGAAAATAATTCTACTTCTTCTTTATAGAAATCTGAACGACTTATGTTAGGTTTTTTTTTATAGTTTTTTACGATTTCAAATATATTTTTGCTAATTTGTATGTAAATAGGTACCTTACATCATAAATTGAAGACTAACATGAGGCGTGAACAGTAAAATAACAGCTTGTCACGTGGGTGGATAGATTTTATTAATAGTAAATATTGATCTTTGAAGAAAGCAAAGTCTCCGAGTCATCTACGAACATACAGTCTTTCTGACAGTTTAATTAGAAAGTTTTACGTATTAATAGTTATTTTTAACATTATTTTACATACTTTTATGCAATAATTTATAATATTATCAAATATTTTGCTTTTGAATTTAAGAAGCCATACGCAATGCCTCTAGATTTCGGCGGAAAATGGGGAACCCAGTGTTTTTAGCACTAGGTTCCATTTGCCTTTTCTACTGTGTCCGGGTTTACAGCGTGACGTTTAAAAAATAAAAAAAAATCTTAAATTAATTTTGTTCTGCATCTAATGAAGTTACGTATATTTTGAATATTTCTAAACGTCGTATGTACTTCAGAAACAATAATTGCATATCCAATAAGGCATGCGGTCATATTATATATTATATATACTTTAGCAAATATTTCACTGCGGTTGGTAACAGAAGTATGTGGGTGTCACATGTCCGGCGCCAGACAGACAGCTTCAGGAAACGTGAGCCTTAGATATTTGCGGCTATTGCCAATGTGAGAATGTATAGGAAATATGTATTTATTATAATTTTTAAGTATATAGATGACTGTTTTATAGTGTATCTATATGAAAATTGTGTAAATGAAATCAATTCAGTTTCACACTGTATCCCGCACACAGCAGGGTAGGCAGAGGGAACCTAGTGTTAAGACACTACGTTTCCGCCGAATTCTGGAAGCATTGCGTGTTGAGCGCAGGAACTCAACTCAATGTATACGGAAATTAAATTGAAATAATCATCATCTACCTAACACACATACCACTGCTCTGCAGTGGTATGTGTGTTAAATATGGTAGAAAATAGTCGCCATACGTTTTGGTAAAGCAAAATATTATCTATGTAAAAATTAAGGTCAATGCCAATTATATTAGACATGCATATTTAAAAAAGAACTAATTTTTTTTTAAAAAGTCACTTCAATGTATGGACTAAGAAATATTTGTAAGTAAATTAAGTAATTTAATAAAACCATATTATTAATACCGTCAACAGTGGCCAGTTGTATGAACTAATCGACGCGACTGGTGTCCGATTGTCTCATCCCTAATGCATGCACATGGCATTGCATCACTTTTCCGCCCTTTCAGTACTTCGAATATTAACCAGCGTAGGGTGACCAGCTACCGTCACCACCATCCATAATATATGATACCCTTTGGAGGTCTCGCTTTACTGGTTATTTATACACAGCAGACTGTATAGCGCCATATGGAGTATTAGCGGGACACTTGGGACGTACTGTAGTCAGGATTGGATGGAATGGGAACAACTGTCAACTTTTACAAACAAATATTGTATTAGTCTATTTTTTTACGCTTGAGTATTTTTTTTTAAGTTTCTGCGCATGACTTTACTAATTAGACCTAAAATCAAAAATTACCAATATTTATATCTATAAATCATTCATTTATATTTATAAATGATTTGTAGTTTAAAAATAAAAAAAAATTAAAGAATAAACGAATTTTCAGTAAATATATAAAGTTACTATATCAGTACATTTGTCTTTGGAACTGTCCCAAATCTCTTCATCTTTGCAATATTTTTTTCAAAGATCATCAGTCAAGAATAGTCTAGGGGTCGTAAGGCTTATATTCATCTTAAGGGCTGTCCCTTCTAATTTCCGTCTCATACATTCATATCAGCAACTTAATCAAAACGCACACTTGTTTGGCCTTAGATGGGGAGGGGAAGAATATATTCATTTCGTCCGCAATATTTGTACATTAGAGGTCTTGCTCCACTACCCTCTCTCACTTGACTCTATAGCTCTACCAGCAGTGTTACTATAAGTTTTCGTAAATAGAATTACAGATAAATAAATTTGAAAAACATATATAATATTAATAATTATATCATTTCTTTTTCAAATACAATAAAATTACAATTTTTTATTGGATATTTATTTATACGTTAAGCGTTTTTATAACACTATATGAAAATGTAATAAATCTTCTATATTATATGTATAATATATTACATAATCACCATATCTTATACAATTAAGCACCTTACATATATAAAAATATAATGAAATGAAATATAAATAATAAAAATAAATAAAACAACAAATTTAAAATAAATTTGTTTATTTCTTAATAGCTATAACAACTTTATAGCTTGCAATAGTAGGGGCCGGTCGTTACGGGGGAGAACACGAAGCGAAGTAATGAAACCTTAAATCCCTGGTACGGACTCGTAATCCCATGACGAAAAGTTATTTTGCACAGGGGTGGCAGTTGGCCGGAGCTAATGTGGTTTAGTGTTTCATTTCACTGTAAATTGTGTTTTTATTCACGTTATGTTGTTTTTTCGGCTTAATCCCATTAGAGTGGCGCTTATAGAAGTTAATGGATAGATAAGAAACTTGTTTTTATATTATATAGTATAGGAAAATATTTTTTAATGAAATTCAAAAAAAGTTTAGGTTTATCGATTGGTGTTGCAACCCTGGCCGGTAAAAGCATGCGATGCCGTGGGCGACGCACGTGCAGCCTTAATGAGAGCCTGGCCGCGGCCATCTTCCGACCGATCGATGAGTGGGAGGCTTGTTAGTTTTGTTGTTTTGAATTATGTTCGTGTAATGCCGCGTTCGTCCCTGTTACTTATTTTAATGTTAAACCAGACGTAAGAAAGACATTGCAATTTTGTTACGTGTTGTAAAATATTGGACAAATTCGCTTATGATTTTGTATTCGTTAATAGATTTTAAGCGATTTTCAAAAAAAAGATGGGTTCTTTTTTCACCTGCATGCATTAGTACATTAAATATATTTTGCAACATGCTTTTATATATGTTTTTTTATGCATTTAGCTGTATTCCGCTCACAGAGGGTAGACAGAGGGAACCTAGTGTTCAGACACTCCGTATATAATTTTTCGCCGTATTCTGTATGTATGTATTTATTTTAAATCATTATTTCTCCGTTTGACACAAAATGTTATTCGTTTTTACAAAACTTTTTTAAATATTATATATTTCGTTATAAAATTTCTTTTATATTTTTGTCATAAAAAAATAAAAGTAATAAGAAACATAAAAAAAGTTCGCAGTCGGTAGGATTCGAACCTACGCTCCCAGAGGGAATCTGATTTCTAGTCAGACGCCTTAACCGCTCGGCCACGACTGCTACATGCATAGAGTTGAAATGCCTTTACGTTTTTTGTCGCTTGTATTATAACCAGTTTAATATAAACTTGTATGACTTGTATGATTGAAATATCATTCGAAGACCAATAATGTTTTTTATCACTTTATTACAATATTTTTTTGCGTTTATTTTTTATGCGGGGAACAGGGTGTCTTAACACTAGGTTCCCTCTGCCTACCCTGCTGTGTGCGGGTTACAGCGTGAAGCTGATTTATTTTTTATAATTTTATGCGATTCTATTAACGCTTAATTGCCTTGATATAAGGCCTTGAATAAGTTAATTTCGTCAACAAACATTATTCTTATTTCAAAATTGTAAGCCGAATATGTAATATTTTATTTTGTTTTTACTGTTTACTTTGCATGAAATTACCTATATATAAATAATATAATTACAGTTAATACTAGCGACCAGTTCGCGACTTCGCCTGCGTGAATTATAGGATTATTTATTTAATGTTATTACCGTATATTATTATGTTGTTTTAGTAAATAAATTATTATTTAAAACATTTTTGATATTATTTGTTATTGCTAGCGAAAATAAACATAGTTTTTTTCTGGTTATTTTATATGTACTCGTATGTATCTCTGCTATGACGCTGCTATTTTTGCAAGATCCCGCGGGAATTTCGGGATAAAAAGTAGCTTATGTGTTGCTCTACAATCTCCTCTATCTCTATATTGGTGAAAGTGAAGTGAGAAAAGTGGCGGGCAGTCCCGAAAAATATTCTAAAATTATTTTTATTTATAGTATAGAGTATAGTAGAGTATTGTATGTTCTATTAGAAAAAATCGATTTGTATTATTCTTAAACATTTTCTAAGTTTATATTGTGACGATAATTATATTAAAATATTGTGGCAAACTGCAACATTTGTCAATACGACTCTGTTCACCTAGTCCCGTCATACAACATGTACCTATTAGCAACTAAAAATAGTCCACACGCTATAGATAACAGTAGGTATCTTTATTTCGCATACAATGCACGAGGTGACTGGGGCACCACTTCCGCTGCACGAGGACGGCTCTACATATATATGTAAATTTATATGTAATACTACAATTTAGTTAAGATTCTTTTATATTATATATCTAGTATGGTGCAGGGGCATAAGCGTATGAGTGAGTGTAAAGGTGACATTGGAGGTTGTGGATTCAGTTTCTACTCAAGGAAATGATTATATTTAATATTTTAATATTTTCGCTCATCTTCTTCTCCATGTTTTAAAAAATTATAATTAACGTCTAAATCCTTTTATCGACTCTACTAAAAGTTTTTTTGTCTCTATTTATCAATCGTTTATTGGGTTGGCAGAGACAATAGTTTAACAATTCAGGCAAATAAATATCTTTAAACATTATTAAAGTATTATTCCATACTTAGGAAAGAAAAATACTTATTTAGAAGACGTATAAAAATTTGAATGTAGCGGGACTAGAACCCGCGCCTCCTGGAAACCGACCAGGCGCTCTGACCACTAAGCCATACGTTCTCGTCAAGCTACGTCGAAATTTTTATACGCTTGTTACAACTTATTTATGTTGTTAGCATCTCTGTAGGGAGATTTTTACAAATTTCCATTACCCAAAGATAATTACTAAGAATTATCGTTTGGCAAGAGAGAATACTATTATTTAAATATTTTTAAACATTTTTAGTGTTATTCCACACTTAGGAAAGAAAATAAATATCTGTCTTACGTTAAATTATTTGAAGTTCCTATTAATCTTTTATTTTAATTTAAAACTCTTTAACCAAGTGAATATTAGATATTTTTGGAAACTCTAAGATTCGAACACTTTGAAATCCGTGTTCACGTGTAGATCCTTGACACTAGAAAGCACTTCTATCTGCGACCAAGGACTATTACACAGTGATTAAAAATACGAAATTAATTCAGTTTTATTTGAAATTCCTATAAATAATTTATTACAAAATCCATTACATTACATTACAACATCACATCACCGCCGCCATTGTTGCGGTTGTAGCACAATAATGTTCGGCTAACTGTAAACACGAACAGACCGACGTTACGTACACGTAGGTACTCGTATATACATAGGTGCTATATTGTTACCTCGATCAATTGTTACTATGTTTTACGTAAGAATGGAAAAGCCTTGCACGTGAACGTGCATTTCTTAAATTTCAGGTGATTTAGTGATTGATTTTATATAATCTTTAGTTTTGTATGTAAACGTATTGAGGCCAGTTGTGGCGCAGCGGCACAAAGTGTGACTGTTAAATCGACTGGTTGTGGGTTCGCTCCCCAGTCGAAGAGATGAAATATTTATTTAAATTTAGTGTTTGTAAAATATTTATTTAAAGTGAGGCGTTGAGCTCCGCTACTTAACACGCATTGCCTCCAGGATTTGGCGGAAAGTGGGTGTCTCAAGAATAGGTTCCCTCTACCTACCCTGCCGTGTGAGGGATACAGTGTGAAGCTGATTATTTTTATGATTATGTGTATTAACGTATTGAGGCCAGTTATGGCGCAGGGGCATAAACGTGTGTGTAAATGCGACAGGTTGTGGGTTCTATAACCAGCCGAGGAAATTAAATATTTAATATTTTCATTTTCGTCCTATGGTGTTGAGATATAGCGCGGCGTTGAGTCCCGCCACTTAATGTTTCCCGAATTCGGTGGAAAGTAGGGTAAAGTAATACTTAATTCCCTCTTTTACCCTGCCTTCATATACGAAATATTATGTATTGTAGAAGTAGTGTGTAGATAGAATTACGTCCATATGTAGAATAATTCTTATTATGTTTTTTAATTCAATTGTTATGTTTTTGTTAGTTATTTAGATATAGGTATGTATATTATGATTGTATATAATTTAACAAGAATAGAAACACAATTTTTATTTCTTTTCATTAGGTTCATGTTAAATAGAGCAGGCAGGTAAAAAGAACCTAGTGACGATATAGTGATTTGAAGAAACTTCGTTCTCTGCTTTCAGTCCAAGTTAGAGACATTACGTCTTAAGTGGTGGTACTCACTTTGTTATTGACAGAGCGGGAAAATTAAATAATAATAATTGATTCCTCCAAGTACGGATACAACCCACAACTATCGTGTTTACAATTAGACATTTCTTACTTCGCTACAATCACTTTCAAGTGCCTACCTAGTGTTGGATATTATACTACGTAATGTACTACGTATGTAATTTGATAATTTGAATATATATTGAGGCCAGTTGTGGCGCAATGGCACAAAGTGTGACTGTAAAACCGATTGGTTGTGGGTTCGATCCCTACTCGAGGCGACAACGATTTATATTTCCATTTCTTCGCTCTGGTGTCGAGGCAAAGCGTGGCGTTGAGTTCTGTCACTCAACACGCAATGTCTCCAGAATTCGGCAGAAAGTGGGGAATGGAGTGTCTTAACACTAGGTTACCTCTGCCTGCCCTGCTGTATGCGGGATACAGCGTGAAGCTGATATATATATATACATAAATACAATAAGAATATAATATAGATGGGTACTTGCACATAAAACTTTTAAGCCAGTCGTAAGCCGGAGACGCACTCAGACCCAAGGGAAATATGCGCGCTGCCCTTTACACTCTTTGAATATTTAAAAAGTAACGTTTCACTCCCGACCTCCACGTGAATATAATAGTAGTTTTGACTTCTGTGTGTACGTTTCTTATGGTTATTGAATATCAAATAGTAATTCGAGGGTGCATATGTTAGTGTGGAAGGGTTTGCTATAAAACTATATATAAAATACGTAGAAAATATCAATTTTTGAAATAATATTCCAAGTATTCTGAGTGAGATCATTTCTATGAATTGTTTAAAATATTTTTTGCAAATTTTAATACAATTTTATAAAAAGGGTCGGGGCAATTTATAAGACATTGGTTTATTTGACAGTTAAAAGTAATAACAAAGTATCTTGAAATCACTATAGCTAAGTAAATCGAGGCCAGTAGTGGCGCAGTGGCACAAAGTGTGACTACAAAATCGAATGATTATGGGTTCGATCCCCTCTCGAAATATTTATTTAAATTTATATTTTCATTTCTTCGCTCTGGTGTTCAAACAAAGCGGCGGTGAGTTCCGCCACTCAACACGCAATACCTCTAGATTTCGGCGGAAAGTGGGGAATGGAATGTCTGGTAGAGAGAACCTAGTGCTAACTAGGTTCTCTCTACCTACCCTGCTGTGTGCGGGATACAGCGTGAAGCTGATTATGACTAAAAGTAAATTAGGTACTCAATCGACGACCATTATTAAATTAGAAATTCAAAAAGTCACTGGCTGTAAATATTTTACTATTCACACACAAAGTTCACGGTAGAGCTATTAAAGAACAAATAATAGAGAGGAGTAGAGATTCGTGAAAGGTTAACGAGTCTGACAGGCCCCAAATCAAAGTTCAAGTTATAACAATATGTCGCAATTTATGTATACGTACTGTATTTGTTTGAATTATATATTATAAGTGGGGTATGGAGTGTCTTAACACAAGGTTCCCTCTGTTCCCTACTGTGTGCGGGATACAGCGTGAAACATTATTTTTATATATTATAAATGTAAAGAATATTTCACAGTAATTTTAAATAAGCTTTATATCTCTTTATATATATATATATATATATATATATATATATATATATATATATATATATATAAGTGTATAACAACGGTATAGATAACCATCCAACCAAGATGAAATAACCAACAATTCTCTCCTTAATACTTAAATAATATTACACCGATGCCGCGCAGGGCCGCAACTTACACCACACCAAGAAATTTATGAAAATCTAACTAATCTGCTCCTCGAATAAGCGAAGAACCAAAGAAAAGTATAAATTAATTATAAGCAGCAAATAATTACATAAAAATTAACAGTAGTTCGAAAATGTATGAAAATTTACAAAACCGTCAAAGTCATCTGCCCGTTCGCGTCGGTCATACTATGCCGCTCGTAGGCTAGGTTATTTCGAATCAGTGACATCTCCTTAATTATTTATTAGAATGTTATACAGTGAACTATAATTTCAATCTAGATGAAATGCTAAAAGTGACTATTATATTCATTTTCATAATCAAATAGATATATATCAAATTATAGAAAATACATACAAAAAAAAACCCGATAAATATAAAGTAAATTAATTAAAATGGTTACTTGTTGTTATTGTGTTACTTTGCTCAAGCTTCAGAGATAAATATGGTATGTGTATCGCGGACTTTTTTAAACATTATTTAAAGGACAATATTTTTGTAAAACATTATTTTTATGTATCTCATAAGGTTGAGTCGGCGCACGCCATGTATGCGTTAAGCAAGCTCATTTTGGGTGACGTTTGCTTATAACAACAAATAAACTTTGTAAACCGTTGCTTAGCAACGGTCGGTTGTTATTAACATGGCGGAATAAATTGCCTGTCAAATTGAAAAATATTTTAA
>JAATLQ010037921.1:45452-59459 GCA_013421005.1 Heliconius erato x Heliconius himera | reverse complement strand
TACTACTTATTGTCGAGTTACTATTATATGTTAAACATGTAAGTCAAATACACTACATAATACATTTTCTACAAATATTTTATACATTTAAATACAGTATTTTTTTTTTATTAGGGAAGGCTTTTTTATAATCTATTTTCAATTGCAAAACAACTTAAGGTAATTTCTACAGGCTCAAATAAGTATTTACATTATTATACTATGAAAAAATATATTACAATATAAATAAAATACACTCATTATTATGAATACAAAATATAGTTTATGATTAATTTCTTTAATATAAATAAATAATTACTAAAGAAAAGTTCTTTCTGTACAGTATACTTTTATAATTTGTAATAATTATTCACTTGCATAATAAAATTTTACCTAGAGATATTTTTGTATTTTTCACATCAATTTGAAATTTGTTGATAATTTTATTTTAAAATATACAGTGCAGTTGTCAAGCCGTGGTCACTCTGATTAACCTCGACCTCGTCGATCGTTCTGTACATTGTAAAAACATAAAAAATTGCAGTAGTACACGAAAAAACACACAAGATTTGTAAATTTTAAATAATAAAAACGAAACCTCATCGATAAGCTTAAATATGGAAAATCTAGTAAGAAACCATCTTACTATTTACTTATTATTAGATCGCAAACTTTATATTACTTTAATTACCAAATATATATTCTTGTTTTAAAATGTACAAAATCAATGCTTTTTTGGAAAACGTTTGAAACTGCGCCTCTTGTTTACTGTCCAAGCGCTCTGTTGTCGTTAGCATAAATTAAGTAAATAATTATTAGGATGTTTTTAACTGCTTTCGCTGATGATGCTGCCTGCAATAGAGCTAGTGGGGTTAGTCCAGATGTTGGCGTGGTCGCTGCCGCCGTCGGAGTAGGCGGGGCGCGCCGGGATGAGCGGGGAGCGCGTGCACACACTGCGGACCGGTCGTTGGTTCAAATCTCAGTCTCGAGAACGTTCATTATTAATTTTAAATAATTTGGACCTTTTTGAATTACATATTATTAATGAAGAATAAGCTTCATGCAATAAGTGAAGCATAACAATTGTAGAGCCAATTGAACTGAACTTTCTAAAATGTCATCTGAAAATGGCTGTGTATGTAGAATCATGAACGTGCCTTATCATGCCTATAAATTTTACAAAATGTTAATTGGTATCGGCGTTGAGTTCCGCCACTCAACACGCAACGCCTCCAGAATTAGGGAACGGATGTGTCATAATGGGAACAGTGTGTCTTAACATGGTCCCCTCTTTGTGCAGGATACAACGAAAAGCTAAAAAAAAGGTCAATTGATATTAATATTTATAATGACTACAGCAATGCATAATAATAAAGATAACGTGTTAGCAAAATTGAAAATATATCTTAATGAAATTTTTTTATAATATTTAAACAATAGAAATTGGAAGTTTTTAAATTTATTTAAATGAATCATGCATTCTTAACTTTGGTACTGACCTGAATCAGCTCTGTCCAAAATTCCTATAAAATTTCAAATAATTTCAAAATACAAGTTAAACAAAAGTAGTTTAGTTTAAACTTTGAAGTAATAATCCTTTTGTGTATTAAGTATATTTTTCGAACAATAAAGTGCAATATTTTTAAAGTGTTATTCCACACTTAAGAAATAACAATACTTTTTATAAAACGTATTTAAATGTTGAACGTATGTTGAACGTAGCAGGACGGAACCTGCGCCTCTTGGAAACCCAAGCGCACAAACAACTACGCCATACGATCGCAAAGCTTGATAAGAATACGTCAATTCTTAAACGTTTTTCTAAAAAAGCATTGCAATTATAAATTTGTAAGGTTCTAAGGAATAACGTACTTTATATAAAGAAGACAGCTTCAAATACCAAAATATTTAATACAACATTCCATTTAAATATTATTACAACCCAATATAAAAGACTTACGTATTAACATCTTCCAATTTCTTCAACAGCCTCTCGTTCTCTCTGCTCAACAGCTCTTGGTCTCGTAACAGCTGGTCTCTTATAGCGAATAGTTCTCCATTCTCCGTCCTTAACGCTGTATTCTCCGCCATATGTATTTGCACTAACTCCACCAATTCACTTTGGGGGAGAGTGTAGAGTTTGTTTTGTTCTAATTGTGTTATACGATTCCTTTGATCTGGTAGAAAAGAATGTGAGAAATTTAATAGTATTTCTAGAAATCTTCTAGTAGTATTTCTAGAATTTACTGTATAAATTGAAATACTAAAAGTATTTTGAATAATGTTTACGCTGCATTCAGTTCCACCATTCAAAATCCACTCTCTCAAATTTGACCAGAAAGTGGAAAACAGAGTGTCTTGACACTAAGTTCTCCTCGTGTTATTACTAGAGCAAGGAAATGAAAATAATCAATTCTCTCGACTGGGTATCGAACCCACAGCTACCGCTACTGCAACCAAATGCTATGCCGTTGCACCACGACGGCACTAATTTGATATATTGAAATAAGGAATGATCGACTTACTATAATCGACATTATAGTCGCTGTGTACGTGCAGGGCGGTGCGCAAGTGTTGGTTCTCAGCTTGTAACGCCTCCACTTCCCTTTTTAGACTTAATATGAGAGCGTCCCTGGCGTCCTGTTAATGTTTATATTAAAAGATTAAAAAAATTTAATTAAATTAGCTTCACGCTGTATCCCGCACACAGCAGGGTAGGCAGAGAGAACTTAGTGTTAAGACACTCCGTTCCCCACTTTCTGCCGAATTCTGGAGGCATTGCGTGTTGAGTGGCAGAACTCAACGCCGCGCTTAACCTCGATACCGGAGCGAAGAAATGGAAATATAAATTTAAGTAAATATTTCATCTCCTCGAGTGGGGATCGAACCCACAACCAGTCGGTTTTGCAGTCACACCCCGTGCCGCTGCGCCACGACCGGCCTCAAAAGATAATGTTATTAGTCCATCTTTAATAATATGGTTTTTTTTCAATGATAAAAAATCTTATATTACTTGCTGATGACGTAAGTTAAATGACGTAATTAAGTAAGTTACTATATGTGATATGCATGTGAACAATATCAAAAACTTTTTTAGAAAACCTTCAAAGAATTGAATTTATCAGGATTTGAATCCGCGCCTATTGGTCCGTGTATGGTCAATAACGCGGTGTCCGACAAGAACCTATGATTTAGTGGTCAGAGTGCTTGGCCGGTAAATAAAAGACGCTTGTTCAAAACCCGTTATGTTAAAAAAAAATATACGTTTCCAAATAAATGTATTTTTTTAAAAACAATTAAAATAGAATAGAAATATTTATATATTTTATAATAATCACTTACCATTTTGACAATAGGCTTAGATTTTATCTTCTTAGCTCTCGCTGCGTAGCGCAATGTATTGATGGTTTCGTTTAAGTTCGACTTCGTAGGTGCTATACAAGCGATCTAAAATACATTTTTTTTAAATATAAAGTTTTAATATTTTTCATATATTTCCAACTTTTTTTTGAGATAAATCATAAATCTAGAGATAATATGAAAATATCATATTTCTAATTTCACCGATATTAAACATTTGCGGGAAACATTTATTTTGGATTTTTAAAACATATAATATAGCACTAAATTAAATAATTCTTCCTACAAATCATGACCAAGAATTGAAAAAAATTAACAGTAGGTATTTTTTGCTACAAAATGATTCTATTTTAATTTATTTTTTAATTAGAAATATCGGGGACCAATCAGATTTTATAAGAACTGCCTTAATATATTTATTATTTGTAATAAATGGTTTTCAATTTTCTCTTAATTATATTACCATTAATGTAACGCCATTCCCTGACAAACTGTCAGCTAGTAGTTTAGTCAATTTGCTGTCTCGATACGGAATGTGACCTTTCTTCTTGCCGTCACTCAGTTGTGCTATACAGTATCCTGGAAATGTATTTATATTTTAGTTAACGAAATATTCGTTTTGATCTTATTTATATTATTACATAAATTCTTTAATTTTCGGTTTCGTTGGTCTCATTATATGTAAGTAAGAGTTTTATTTTAACAACAAACATAATATTAATGTAATATATTACAGAAATTAAAGTTTAAGCGATTGTTTTGCAATTGTCAGTATAATGTCTTCTTTTTTTTAAGATCAGTTTTTGATAAAGCCATAAGTAATTTGAAATTCATTTGAAAATATACACCATATTTGCAATATAGAACAAATAAAGACGAAGACAATGATACGTTATGAGAGAGTTGTTTAAATGTTCAAAATAACAGTATTTAGACATTAGCTATTTTGGTTTCTTTTTGTACCTTCACGCTGTATCTCGCACATAGCACAGTAGGCAGAGGGAACATGGGAACCTAGTGTTTAGACGTTCCTACTAAGACACTTCTGTTTTGTATTATAAGTTGACTACTTAGACTAAGACTAAGTTGACTACTAAGTAGTAGTAATATTTCATTAATTACTTTTAAGTTAGCTACTATTATTAGTTTATAGTCTAAATTTGTATCTAGATAAACAAATATGACTACTTATACAGGGTGGAAGTGAGCACCACTTTAAATGAAACCACAGTTTTAACTACTCTATAAAAGCCTAATATAATTATTTATTTAATTTTTTAGGTCAGTCGTGGCGCAGTGGCACAAAGTGTGACTGTAAAATCGACTGATTGTGGGTTCGATCCCCACTCGAGGAGATGAAATATTTACTTAAATTTATATTTCCATTTCTTCGCTCTGGTGTCGAGGTTAAGCGCGGCGTTGAGTTCTGCCACTCAACACGCAATGCCTCCAGAATTCGGCAGAAAGTGGAGAACGGGGTGTCTTATGACACTAGGTTCCCTCTGCCTACCCTGCTGTGTGCGGGATACAGCGTGAAGCTGATTTATTTTGATTTATTTATTTAATTTTTTTTTGCCAAAAATGAAAAAATGGTTTTTTCAAACAAAATAAATCATAAAATTATTGTTGTAATATAAAACGCCATTTGTTAAGAACGGCGTACGCACTTATAAACCTATCAAAATAGCTGCATACGCCTCATTCCGAAATCGAGTCGTATATATTGGCGGCAAAGTTCAAATTTGCTTAACCTTTAGTAGTATGTGTTTACGTTATTGGTATCTATGCGTAACTGCGTCATACGAAATACAGATGTGGATTAACATCGTGAAATGAAAAAAAAATCCTACGTATAAACTGTTGAGGTATCTTGATTAATTGCTTTAAGTGTGGGTTTAAAATATTTTACTTTATATGCTGTTCTCGTAAAAGAAGCGCTGCCACTTCCACTCTGTATATAATACACTTACCTAAAACCATAAGACTTCTATTGATATTATTGGCCTCCTCCAAGGTCTTGCCGGTGCTGTTGGTCCGCTTGGTCATCTCGCTGCCGGCGAGGTCCACGAAGTTGATCTTCCCGTGAGTGGGGGGGAGTCCCCCCGCCGCGTCGCGCCGCACGCGCACCGACAGCAGCGCGTGCGAGCGCGACGACTGCGCGTTCATCGCGTGCGTGCCCACTGCTCGGTTGCGCATGCCTGTTATATTTTAAGGAGTTCAATCTGTTTATTCTTAACAATACAAACTTAATCATGAAATTGCTATATGTTATATATATACAATTTGTGGTGAAATAATAAAAATGTACTTTTTTAGCTTCATGCTGGATCCCACACAATACAGGGTAGACCGAGAAAACTTGGGAACCTAGTGTTAAGACACTCCGTTCCCATTAAGACGTACCCCACTATCCGTCGAATTCTGGAAGCATTGCGTATTGAGTGACGAAAATCAACGCCGCGCTTTGCCCTTTTACCAGATCAAAGAAATAAAAATTATTAATATTAAATATTTAATTTGGAATTGAACTCAAAACCTGCTGCTTTTTCAGTCATACGCTAGTGCCTCTACGCTATGACTAGCCCCACTTTTCCTTTTAGTAATAATTCTCTGAATTCGCTGGTAATTAGCGAGAAATCTTTTGAGAGAGACGTTAAATAAATTAAAAACTTTTTGTGTATACGTATGCAATAAAGTAAAGATTATTTAAAAAAAACATAACAAGAATATAAAAGATTGACCCTTTAGTTTATTAAAAGAACATTTGACCTAGTCAAAGGTATCGATCACTAATGCCACTGACAGTGGAGGAGAGTGTTGGTTCTTTGCTTCTGAATACTTTTAAATATTGCTTTTTCAGATTGATAGTGACTTGTCTCAAAAAATTAAAAGATTTGTTTTTTAGTATGAATTACTTTAAATATTAAGTAATTAGTCTTACAAAAATCTTAAAAATAACAATTACCCTCTTCTAACACAGCAAACAGATCGTCCAGTTCCTCACAGTCAACAGTAAATTGATTTTCGACGTAAAAACTTCTGCTTTCCTTCGACCAGCGCACTTGAAGCGGCTTCCTGGAGCTACCCGGGTTAAGTAAGTCTATTACCTGAAAATTATGTAAAATATGGATGTATGTTATATTATTATTGCGTGAAATTAATATTCAAGAAAATTTATTATATATTTAAATCGTATATCTTTAGTTCCCAACCTTTTCTTAATCAAGGATCACTTTTATATCATTCTTGGTAGCAGGGTCCACTATGCAAAGTATAATAAAAATTAACTGTGCTACTCAAACAGAAACTTCGTCTCACCATCCCCAGGCATTAAATTAAAATCGTTCGCGGACCATATTTAGGCTTTTGCGGACCACCGGTGGTCCGCGTTCGACCACTGGTTGGGAACTAGTGCTCTAGACACTGATCAATGTCTGAGACATTGTGTTTAAGTGGTGGTAGTCAACGCTGCGCTTTGTCTTATTACCAGAACGGGGAAGTGAAAATAATACATTTCCACAAATGGAATATAAAGTCACAATTGTCGTGTTTGCAGTCAGCTGTGAAGCTGCTCTACTACATCCTCAACCTGCCTATAATTCTTATAAAAATCAAATAATAAAAAAAAAAATTACATTACTATTTCCTTACCTTTTCATTATAAATTTCTAAAAAGGAAGCTTTTAAAATGAAGTGGCATTCCGGTCGATCTCTTATTAGTTGGAAGAGATATACGAAAGATCGTACTACGAGACCGTGCTCTGGAGAAAATGGGCTCGCTCCTCTTTCAACCTGAATTTATAATAAACATGATATTTATGATCTTATACAAATATGTCGTACGTAGCAGGGCAGGTAGAGAATATAGGGCTTAGACACTCAGTTCTCCACTTTTAATTCATTTAAGAAACATCGCGTGTAGGGTGGTAGAACTTAACTCTATGATATATATTATTAATTGATTTTCCCGAATGGAAATCCAACTCACAACTGTCGCGTTTACACTCAGATGATGTGCCATTACGCCGCGAAGCCTTACTAATCAAACACATTATAATGTATAGTAATTATCAACGACTAACTAGCCATTGAAATAAAAATATTATTATTATTTATGATATTTATAGACTAAATTATTTAAAAGTTATTATTTTAGGCAAGTTCTGTATTGATAGACGAAAACGTAAATAATTGCTCAATTGTTATGTAGTATTAATGAACAGAACTTTTCAATTTCTATAATTCAAATACATACTCGTATACACGAACCTACAAAAAAAACAATTAATAATAAAGTAAGCAATATAAGCTAATTAAAAGAAAATTATAGCCCACTGGAAACATAATATTACAACGAACTATAATTACTTAAAAGAAGTTAATATGAATTAAGTATAATTGAAAATAATTATTATCTATGTAAAGTTATATTCATTTGTAATATTTAAAATAAATATCGTCGGCTTAGAGTGCAAAAATTTTTAACAGAGCAAAGACAAGAAAATTTTAAATATTTTATTTCCCCGAATAGAAATCGAACTCACAATCGTCGCGTTAACAGTCGCAGGCTAGTGTGTCTGTGTTACGACGGATTATAAATAACGACGACGGAGGATTAATATTGTTAACGAAAACGATCTAAAGAACAAGTTGAAAAATATCTACTTATATATTTATATGTATATGTAATATGTATATATTTTATCTGAGTCGGGATCGAACCCATGATCTGGCTTAGAGTTCACTAAGATGCGACTAGTAGACTATATGATACAGGTATAATAAAAGATTTGCTAAAAAATAACTAAAACATTTCTTTGTTTATATAAATAAATTTTGTAATTTATTAATATCACATCATTGATATTAATTTCATTCGATGACGCGCGGTGACATTTCGATACTTTTAAGTGATTGAAACGTTATTACAGCGCTGTTTGTAGGATAAGGATATGTAGGTCATTTTTATTTTCGCTTACAGTTTTTGTCAAGGTTATGATAACTATCAATAAACATTTTGATTATATTCAAATATTTTTGGAGAGAAAGTAAAAAGAACTTATATTAAAGGAAGTCCCCGGTCATCTGTCTTCTTTCATTCTTTTTTCTATTTTTTTATTTTATCGAAATTATGCATTGGGCATTGATACATTTAAGTCTACCCTTACTCAAAACAGGTAAGAGAGACACGACAATATTCTTAAGATTTTCCCAAATGTGCCTCTACGGTGTTAATGATCATGTATAATAATTACATATTCAATAATACTTATAACTTATAAAAATAAAATAAATCAGCTTCACGCTGTATCCCGCACACAGCAGGGTAGGCAGAGGGAACCTAGTGTTAAGACACTCCGTTCCCCACTTTCTGCCAAATTCTGGAGGCATTGCGTGTTGAGTGGCAGAACTCAACAACGCGACACCAGAGCAGAGAGAAGAAATGGAAATATAAATTTAAGTAAATATTTCATCTTCTCGAATGGGGATCGAACCCACAACCAGTTGGTTTTACAGTCACACCTCGTGCCGCTGCGCCACGACTGGCCTCACTTATAACTTATAAGTAATCAACATTCGTTTGATAAGTAGATATAACATATTTTTAAAACTTTTTTAATTTTTTAAAATAATATATGAACAGGCCATAACCTCCATTAAATGTAAAATCTTGTCACTACCACGGAGTCGTTAAATGGTCAATTATTAAGCTAGTACAGGGTGGTGGGGTTAAGCCATCCCCTAATAGCCGTAGATCGTGATATGTGGACAGTAGAACACAATGTGTAACGTCACGCAAGCCTTTTACTGTCATAACTTTAAAATGAAATTACAATGCTTCTGTCCTAATGATTCAATATATATATAAAAATCTGGACAAGCACGAGTCGGGCTCGCTCACCGAGAGTTCCGTAAAAAATTGGAGAACTCGAGCTTTTTCTATAATTCAGGCTTAGCTTTAATACTAAAATTTGCCCCCTTTTAAGGATATTATTTTTTAGGGTTTAACTACAAATGTATAGTTTTCAGATTTTTTCCTGAACTAGTACTACCTGTAGATGCTAGCTGCCTTAATACGTGTTTTTTGCGATATAAATGATACGGCCGTTGATATCGCAAAAAAGGTCGCTTTTTTAAGTAAATGTAGAAATATTTTTCATTTCGGGAAATTATGGGGCTGTAGATCTGAATATATGGTTTGAATTTCAACTCCATATCTCCAGGCGTTCCTGAGATAAAGGCTCTTGATAGACAGACCGACAGATGGACGGACTACAAAGTGATCTATAAGGGTGGGTTCCTTTTTCATTAAAAATTACGGAACCCTAAAAATACTTATTACTAGTTTTTTTTTATTAAATTCAACGTAAAAAAATTAACACATACATTAACAGGTAAAAATTGAAAATATAATATCAATAGAAACACAAACAGTTCCTGTAAAACCGACTGGTTGTGGGTTCGATCTCCACTCGAGGAGATGAAATATTTACTTAAATTTATATTTCCATTTCTTCGCTCTGGTGTAGAGACAAAGCGCGGCGTTAAGTTCTGCCGCTCAACACGCAATGCCTCCAGAACCCGGCAGAAAGTGGGGAATGAAATGTCTTAACACTAGGTTCCCTCTGCCTACCCTGCTGTGTGCGGGATACAGCGTGAAGCTGATGTTTTTTTTTATTTTATAATATCTATTTTCTATATCTATAATCTATATGCAGTATTTATACAGACGTGTATAAGTCAATCGATCCGCCCGTAAGGTTATGGTGTTCACATGATTTTTTAATGGCGCCCACTATTTTGTGTAAAAACTGTTATAGCTCAGTTAATATGATACAATAAATCGCAGATAAAAGAAATAGAACTAATGGGTTCTATTTCTGGTAGGGGTATTTTGAATGAAAAAAAGGGATATTTTAATATAATGGCTATTTAATTTTTCGTAAAGTAGTACAATGAAAGAAATGTTATTTGTATGTTCTTTTATTTAAAATATTGAATATTTTATTTCTATTCCATTTCATAGAATGGTATATATTAAAACCGAAATGAATTTTCAAGTATTGATGGTACTTCTGTAGATTTTAGATGTGTTGCTATGAAGACAAAAAGCTTGCTGTTATTCTATTTCTTTCTACTTCTATCATTCTATCAGTCCACTGTATGTGGATAATGTATTTGGATATGTTTTTTTTTATATTTATACATATTCAATCTCATGTGAATATTTTCTAGGTCTTCTTAAACAAATTGTAAAAGATATACATATTTCTATAATGTATCATTATAACTTATAATTAATTAAAAGTATACTACTCACAAGTCCCGGTGGTCCAGTTAGAGTGTGTGTCTTTCCACTTCCAGTTTGTCCGTAACAGAACACTGTACAAGAAAACCCTTCTACCGCCATTTCCAACAACCGCTTTATACCGGAATATTCTAGAACATCTTCCTGAAAAATATGGATATACATATAGCATATAGCATATAATCGTATATAATATCACAATTGACCAAACTTTCCTTTGAGTGAAATTAATAATCACAACAATCATACTTTGAGTTCTATCGAATTACATTGCGCTCGGATCAAATAGTCGATATATGTAGTTATAAAGTGTTTTAGTAAAAAAAGCACATATGCGGAATACAGCGTAAAGCTGAAAAAAAGACTTTCTGTAATTCTTCGCTGAATTTAAGTAAAGGTAGGCAGAGGGTAGAATTCATTCCTTCCTTCCAGACACCTTCCAGAAAATGTTCATGTACCAATATAAAAAATACAAAAATAAAATGAAATACGAAATTTGAGGCACCAACACGACAAGTTGTGAGTTCGATTACCACTCGAGGAAATGAAATATTGAAAATTTTCATTTCACCGCTCTGCTAACGAGGCAAAGCGAGATGTAGAATTCCGCTATTCAACACGCAATGTCTCACTATTTTTATTAATTGACTTAATGAAATAAAAAATTATCAAGTGCTTATTTGACCTACATATATTAGAAATTAAAATATACTTACTTGAGTAGCAGCGGGTTCAAATACGACATTGTAGGAAAAAACTTTAGGTTTTTGTCCTGGTACTGTTCCTTGACAAATTATTTGACCTTTGCCAGGAAATTCTAACATCTGTCGCTCCCGAACGGAACGCTCTTTTTCGTTTGTTGGTCGGACTCTATACAAGGTAAAACGATATAAATTAATTGTGGGTATTTCTAATATAAAAAAATAATCGATGACATAAATTTTGAGTCGCCCATCTCAATATGTTTTCATATTTTCAATATGTCAAGTATTTTGTATATTTTGCACTTTTTGTTTTAAATCAGTATTCATATGAAACCATAGTGGAAGTATAAAACTGTAAACGTGATGGTCGTGAGTTCGATCCATTGGTGAAAATGATTTGTCTTCACTCGCCCGTTCTCATTTTACAAAGTGCAGCGTTGAGTTACTTCACTCAACATGCAAGCTTACGGAAACCGAAGAACTAAGTGTCTTGACACTAGCTTTTTTTGCCCCACCTATATACGGGATAAAGCGTGAAGCTGCAATAAAAAGCACTTACCTAACAACTACATTGATATTGTCTTCATCTACATTAAGAGTGGCGGTAGAGCCCTGTAGACTTCGGTCGATGCTGCCTGCTCTACTGCTCCCACTATTAAATATATATTTTTAATAATTCCATCAATTACTTTCTGAGGCCGTCGAGGCGCAGGGGTACAAGAGTATAACTGTAACGCGACGGTTGTGGGTTCGATCTCCACGCCGCGCTTATAGAATTCGGCGGGAAGTGAAGAATGGAAGTGTCTTAATGGAGCTGAGTATCTTAACACTATGTTCTCAGGTCCCTCTGACTAAAACATGACTAATTTTATATAATATTCAGTAACATGTATCGATAACTTTTGATTCGGTCTTTTTAGATATAAAATTATAGAAAGTACTACGGTAACCTGGAAATTACATGCATATTAGCATAGTTTATTTTGCAAATTGTTCTCATATTTTATTCAAGATAACTATCGATTTTGCCAAGCGTTCGCACAGATATGTATATGTATTGTGTTACAAACATAATAATATATATTTAAATAATATAATCCAATTAGAATGGGATCGTCATTAAGCGATAATCTGTGAGTTCAAATTATAGATGAGAAATTATTTATATTATCAAATTAATTATATATATTGTGCGGCAAAATGTCTGTCCGTAAATGCGGCGGTTCTGAGTTTGATTCCCACTCGAGCGAACGATTGATTTCCATTTCTTCGGTCTTTGCTCTAGTAAGAAGACAAGACCTTAGTAACTTAATAAAAAAAATATTACGCGAACTAAAAACATCGTGAAGTTAAACTATAACGCTTAAAATTCATGTGTAAAGTATAGAAATAGACTTTTAAAAGTTATATTCAAAAGGCAATTACTGATACACGGTCTATTTGATAGCAGAGTCAATAATAAAAATTGTTTGCTTATTACACTTTCAGAGCCTCTATGTCCTTCGTGGATAATATTTGTATTTCGTTCTTATGTACAATAGTGGCCGTCATGTCACATCTGTTTGCAAACTCAATGGTTGAGGGTTCGATTTCTACGAGGGAAAGGGAGTTAAATTAATTTTCTCGCCCAGGTAACACGACAAATCGTGGCGTTGAGTTCCGCATCAAAACACGCAATGTTCCAGATAATAGGCGGAAGTGGGGAACGGAGTATTTTAACACTACTCTGCCTCTGCCTACTCTGCTAATACAGCAGGTAGCTAAAAAACATAGGGAGAGCAGAGAGAACATTTCCTTATCTTTCACTCACTTTCCGCGATTTTTATAAATTGTCAGAAACTCTCTCTTGTCAATTGGCAGTCTCTCGTACATTAAGATTTGTGGGAAAGATAGAAAAAAAATATTTGTCAAATGTAAATTATTTAAAGCAACAATATTTATTTTTTGTTTCATACATCAAACGCGTATAACCAAATAGCCAAAATTACTTTATATATGGTAAGAGTTAAGACATTTTTTTCTAGATTATCTATGGAATTAAATTTAAGGTACATTATCGTACAATCAATCCAGTACTTTAATAGAAAAGGTTAAATAATATCTATGATAATGTATGCATTAGCCTTCAGTTTCAGATTGGTATCTCTTTTTCAGTTTACTGGCTGTTTGTGTATTCAAATAGCCCCTTCCTTCCTGCAAGTGACAGCTTGTTTCGTGTATCGTCCGAACAAAATGGCTATCTAAGGTCAAGGTTCTCGCTAAACACATACTTTTATATAATAAAATACATTAAAGTATTGAAGCCAGTCATGGTGCAGGGGCAAAGGCGTGTGATTGTAAACGTGACGGGTTGTAGGTTCGATTCCCACTCGAGAAAATGATACAGCGTGAAACTGGAAAAAAAATATTACTTACGTTATAGAGGCCGGTCGTGGCGCAGCGGCACGAGGTGTGACTGCAAAACCGACTGGTTGTGGGTTCGATCCCCACTCGAGGAGATGAAATATTTATTTAAATTTATATTTCCATTTCTTCGCTCTGGTGTCGAGGTTAAGCGCGGCGTTGAGTTCTGCCACTCAACACGCAATGCCTCCAGAATTCGGCAGAAAGTGGGGAACGGAGTGTCTTAACACTAGGTTCCCTCTGCCTACCCTG
>JAATLQ010037921.1:7651-45352 GCA_013421005.1 Heliconius erato x Heliconius himera | reverse complement strand
CTTACGTTATCTATAGTAGTAAAAAAAATAAGAAAAATCAAAATTAATGACGAATGTGTTGAAAGGTAATTATGTAAAATCTGTTAAGTTCAGATATTTAAAATTTCAATTTAATTAAATATTGATAATCGCGGCAAGCTTTTACGATCATATAAATTGTGTATAATGAGGTTATCAGTTGATAGTTAAAATTTAAAAGATTTTTTTTAAATTCTCCTTTTAAGAGCGTTTAAATAAAAGCTTCTTTTAAAAGTTTTTTTGCTTTTAATTTATTTTTAAAATTATTTTCAAGACAAGTAAAATCATGTTTTTTACTTTATTTTCATTGTTTTGAACATTTATCCTATCTACATTCTGCGTCAATTATAAATAATATGTGGAGATAAAAAAACAGCCACCATGCCGCCATAGAAGAATATGTAATTAAAAAACATTTTATCAAAAAGACAGATGTAAAACTACCTCATGGAAAATATAATTTTAATTTAGATAGTTATTTCTTAAAACAAAGTAATATATTTTTTTGTATAATCCAATAAGTATTTATATTAGAATAGTCAAATTCATTGGTAGAATAAAAGATTAAAATTCCTTTTGTCCACTTTGAAATACAGCTCAAGGTTTTCTTTTCAACATATTTATTTTGTTAAGTATTTTAGTACCAGGTATCTGATGGTAGTACCATTAAAAGGCTTAGGATATTTTATACATACTATACTTTATATTAGAGTAATCTATATATATAAAAGGACTTGTGCTGACTGACTGAGGTAAGACGCACGCAGAGCCGTAACCGCTGATGGTAGAAACGTGAAATTTGGGCAGATGTTTATTTTCATATTCTGGACATCCACTAAGAAGGGAATTTGAAAAATTATAACCCTAAAGGGATGAAATAGGGGTTGAAAGTTTGTATGGAAAAAAAATGTAATCTGTACCGATTTTTGTAAAATTTGAAATTCAGACTCTTAAAAATATTTCATTGAACACGTATTTCATGGTTTTTAAGAATTCACCCCCTAAGGGTTCAAATAAGGGGCTGAAAGTTTATATGGAAAAATCTTTAAATTGCCACCGATTTTTATTAAAATTTATATTCAGACTGTTAAAAATATTTTATTGAACAAGTGTTTCGTGGTTTTTTTAGAATTCACTCCTAATAAGCGGGCGAAGCCGCGCGCGCCCTCTAGTAAAAAATAAGAAAGAATCAAGGTCATTTTAATAATCATTCGAAGTAATTTCAGGGGTGAACTTTTTGTTAAATGAATATTTTGCCTTCCAGTTTAATTTTATTATTTGACGTTTATACCAAACGGCATTTATATTATTTATTAGCGAACCTTGTGCGGCTACGCCAGTTTGAAATATACGAATATTTATTTAAGTGCATATAAGAAAAAAATCAGCCAAGCGCGAGTCGGACTGTACACCTGAATATCTGATAATAAATTTCAGATTGATACCATTAACGTGATCTCAAATAAAATGGTCTTGACAGACGGACAGACGGACTACAACATGATACTATAAGGGTTCCTTTTTTAGCCTTTAAGGTACAGAATCCTAAAATAGATTAATTATTATAGTTTGGTTGTTTTTACTGTTAGATATTAAATAAAACGTAATTTACGTATTTTGGGAATTGATTTGATTTTGCTTGCAAAAATTGTAGTACTTAATAATTATTTCACATCACATTAAATGTTTAGTTATTTCACCACACAACGTGACATTGGCGAAGTGATATGTGCTCTACTGGCACGCTCGGAACGCCATAATTAAAGAACCATACCATAGTTATTTCACATCTGTCTCTGTAAGCACGCAGTCCTTCCCACATAAATTCTGATTCCCCAAAAATACCGGGTTAAAACATATATTATATATGCTTCAAAAATCTCGATCTATCATTAAGAAATTGCAAGCACTGTATGGCTGCTTGAGAAGGTGTCAACTTACATTGGAGAATCCTAAAACTTGAAATCTCGGTCTATTTTAAAATCATACAATCTCGAGTTTTTTCTATCATCATACAAATAATAATTTAGAAATATATCAGACAAAAAAATATAAATCAAAAATTTAAACAATTCAATAAAACAGTCGTATAAAATATTTCTTATAGGAATTTCGATATAACTTTTATTATTTATGAGCTGTTTAAAAAAAACAAATCCATTAAAATATAATCAACGGTAGCTTGCCAGCATCCAATAGTGAACCACATTTAAATCGGTTAAGCCGATTCTGAGATTGGCGTGAACAAACGTTACAACAAACAGACAAAAAAATTAAAAAATATTGTTTTGGCTTCTATTACATTAATAAAGGCTCCCAATAACATTTTTTCTTACATATCTTCTGAGTACAGACACCGATCTGTTACTATTATATTATAAGTATAGTTTGGTTATTTATTAAATATAGATATGAAAACTTGATATTTGAATTAACAATTTAACTAAAGTAAAATATTCGAGGATTTTTAGTGACACTAGCATCTAGTTACCTATTACTATTATTATTATATCTAAATAAATTCCTTGCGCCTCAAACCTTGTACCATAAAAAAATGTAGGTCTTTAAAAGTAATTCTTTTTTATTAAATAACAAAAAATAAGTTTAAAATTAAGATTTTTTTTAATTGAATTTACCTAATGGTGACACTTACTTGAAGACATAATAGCGATCGTTGGATTTTCCGGAAAGGAAAATAATTGGTCGGGGAACATATGAGGGTCGCAACGTTATACAGCCAATTAAAAATACTATAGTGCTACATACGTAGGTATTGATTGTAAAATAAGTTAAGCAGACTGTTTTACAGTAATGCATTACATAGTTAAAGTAAATATAATATTAATAGAGTCATTTCCTATAGATAGTATGTAGCTATTTTAACATAACAACTTCACAGTTTTTCCCGTATATCACGGTAGAGTTGCTGTCAGTCGTTAATGAGAGAATAGTGTTACAACTCTACGCTCAACATTTTCTGTTAAATCTTCAAAACGCAACATGCGTGTTGGGTGGTCAATGCTTCACTTGGTCTACCGAATGAAAATAATTTGAAAATAATTATTCCCCGAGTAGAAGTCATGCCCATAGAGTGGAGTGTTCAAAATATATTTCTTTTGGTAATAAGTCGAGAATATATCAATAGTAGGTAGGGAACGGAGTGCCTTAACACTAGGTTCCCTCTGCCTACCCTGCTGTGTGCGGGGTATATCGTGAAACTTACAAATAGTCAGTCATTAATTTAAAGTTTAATAACAATTCAATTGAGCATAAATATTAACATAAATTGGTTTGATAGAGTCAAATCAAGAAGGCAAGGTTAAATTCAAAAATACTAAGTAGATTATAGTATACTTAGTCATTTCCGTAGCTAGTGCCGCAGTAAGTGAGTAATGCTCGTCTCAGTTTTTTTTGAAAAATGCCATAGATTTTATACTCATGTATATTCTTTCTCATATATTTTTCTTATAAAAAGCTTAAAGTATAAGACATGGGTGTATTTTTTTGCATATTTTGGTTGTGACTTTAGTATCCTATGGATTTGAAATTTTACAAATTTATTTAGATTCGCTGACAATGACTTTTTTATAGTATTACCCTTTTCGCGGATGGCAGGATAGGCAGTGGGCAAAGGGGACTTATTGTTGAGACTCACTGTTCCTCATTCTCCGTCTCGGGATAATGCGTGCTAAATGGCGGAGCTTAAAACTGTGCTTTGTCTACCAGAGCGAGGATATAAATTAATTTACATAAGAGAGCTTAAAACCATAGAACAGGCTTGCCCACCGAAGGTTCCGTACAAAAATCATTTCATCATTCAGATCATCAGTATGTAAGTATATGTACCTTATAATTAGGTAAGTATATTCGATTCCTGTATGAGAAAAGGTGTAGAAAAAAACGTAGTATTAAATACATACAGTAGTATAACTGTCACTGTTACTGCACTACTGTCTACTAATTAATATGTAGAATCTAGCAAGAAAGGCAGAGGAAAACCTAGTGTTAAGGTATTCCACTTTTTACCTGGCTTAAAAACATACCCCATGTTCTTAAAAACATTAGGTATTATTTTTCTTAAGGGTCGTAAGGGTCTTGGTTGGTGTAATTTAACTCCGCGTTTTTGGACTAGATCCAGAAATTTAAAAAAAAGTTGATTAACGCTTTAGGTATCTGATATGTAGATATTCTACATACATATACTATCTACAGTGAACGATTAAGCAAATCGTCAGGTTCGCGTGTCGATGGCCGAAGTGCTAGCTGGCAATGGGGCGAACTGATTGCCTTCATTAAATATTTACTGAGGACTCTCACTTGACTTCCATTTGGTTGTGAAGATTGATCGAAGTCATTTCTACGAACTTGTAGCTTTTTGTTTTTTTTTATATGAATATGTTTTATATAGTATCTATTTTTATTGTAATTAGTAATGTGTTAGTAGTAGTAGGAACCCAAAACAAGGATTTTTTTGCCTGTGTCAGTATGTCCTTTTGTCTTTGTATTTGTGCACGCTAAACTTGAAACTTTGATTTTGAATGTATTTATGGATATTCTTTAAAATTATAAAAAAATCAAATCAAATCAGCTTCACGCTGTATCCCCCATACAGCAGGGTAAGCGAGCGAAAGCGAGGGAATCTAGTGTTAAGTCACTCCGTTTCCCACTTTCTGCCGAGTTCTGGAGGTATTGCGTGTTGAATGGAGAAATTCAACGCCGCTCTTTGCCTCGACACCAGAGTGAAGAAATGAAAATATTCATGTAAATAAATATTTAATTTCCTAGAGTGGGGATCGCACCAACAAGCAGTTGATCTTACAGTTAAACTTTGTGCCCCTGCGCCTAGTAATTGGATTAGTAAGGATTTAAATAATAAATTAAAATAGTGAAAGTAAACATAACATTTAACTGACGTGGTATGGTAAGTTAAACTAAGATGTACTCACAAGAACAATAAAGAATATTCGTTAAAATATGTGAATATTATTATTTCATATCTAATTTCAATGTCGGACGTTTTTTAAGAGGTTTCGGTTCAAATCCCGCCACAGTGAAATTTTCGTTTCCCAAAAATGTATTCAACTACCACCTCTTCATTTTAAAACATTAACCAACTAAACCAGAATGAAAATAAGAAATTTACTTAAGAACTTACCTATCAATTATATATAGTTAGTACCTGCCATTCCTCGATCTGCTTTTCACACTATCTTCATCACTCCACTTTCCAAGAGCTGGTAGTACTAGAGAACTGCCACCCTTAGCAAGACTAGCGCCTGGTTGTTCTGTGCTTCGAGCTTTGCGAGCTTTCAATTCTTTACCTGAATTTTATAGAAATATTTTAAAAGCTCTAAAAATTAAAAAAAAAACCTTACATTAATAATATGTGTACCTTTTTTAATTTTATTATTACGTATATTCCAAAATTTGCAATATATACAAAGAATCTAGAGACAAGTCATCCATTTTTTATTTTACGCCTATTTAGAAGCTTTATAGAATGAGACCTTAAAACCTATCTCTCACAGAGAAAAAGAACCGATTCACACACTAGCGGTTAAACTTGACAGAACATCGCTTCTGGAACTTTTATTAGTCCTCCAAGTAAAAGCTCAAACAGAACCTCGGCTCACCCAACCTGCTAAGCACTTAATACTAAGATTTAAAAACATCAAAAAAAATATTAAAACACTAATAAAACAAAAACGAACAAAGGAAAATAGAGGCTTTATCTCCCGTAAGGCACTAACCTAGTACTTACCGCATCTAGTGGTAGCTACCAGTGTATCGGCACTCTTAGAAATATTTCTGGATAAAGCTGAAGGAGGTGCTCTCATAGGCGTCGCCTGACGATGATTATAAATCATATCCCTCGATGGAGGTTGGAAGATGTGTAGATTCTTTAAATCCATTTTTCATACCAAGAATGAATGATTTATACCAATACACTCAAATTGTTCATTATTATAAGGTTGTTTTTATATACATTAATTTATTTACACATTCTTGTTATATCGCCGCGATATTTTTGCTAACTGTCCTGATAATTTAGTACTTATACAAGTTTTCCTATGCGGGTTACGTTAATTTGTTTTTTTATAGTCAACAAAACATGCTTTGTTTTTCATTTAACGATCACTTTTTATATATTTATTTCGTAATTGCAATATAGAATACGCATTTTATAAATTATCACTTTTTGCAGAAATATTTGCTGAAAAATATAATCGATGTAGGTATTCTGGATCGAAGTCGATGTCTTTTTCAATATGAATATTTTTTTCAATTAATCACAACATAACTTAGTAATGTTAAAGAATATCATTCAATTACATACATATAATAATTATTAACACCAGGTTTATAGATAACGATATAAAATATTATACACTAGTATAGTATGAAATGGCGGGAACAATATATTTTACAATATGTCGACACGGGTGACATCAAAGCGCGCGAGGCACGGACTGAATGTGTTTCAGCTTTTGAAGTTTCATAAAGCTTTCGGTAATCATATGCTACATTAAATACAAATATTTATTATAATTAAACCTTTTATTTGATTTATTTAATATTATTGTCAATACATGGCAATCTTATATTGTTGAATTTAAGAAAATCTTAATTTAGATCTATATATTATTAGCTGTCAAAAAAATAAATGAATATACATTTTAAAAATTTATAAAAACAAGTCTATGGCAAACTGAGTGTGATCATTTATTTGTTTTACTTAAAATAATAATAAAAATTATATTCTAAATAAATACATACGAATTATATGTACTTAACTCGACAACCATAACTTATGTAAAATATATGCAGTTTATGTGCTTTGATGTTTTCAATTTTGTAATCTAATCTATTTTATTATTTTTATCCTAATATTGTAAGAAATAGTTTAAATAAATATGACTATTATGTTTATTTTATTTGTATTATCATCGCAAAATTTGTAGCTTTGTAAATTATAAATAAGAATACTTTTCATACTCTCCGTTTGCTATAAATCAAGAAATTTGAGTGACATAACGATTGGATTGTACATAGTTAATGTCTACAACCATCAAAGGCTAAACTGAAGACTAAATTGGGTCTATTGTCGATAATGATATTGCTAGTTCTGGTAATTTATTGCGATATAAAAACTATATATCTTTTGATACAACAATTATATTTGCATTTAATTTAAAAACGCATTTTAAATGTCAACGTATACGGAAATACTATTCACTATTTAGGTCTCTTGCAATATTTAGAAAAGTAAGCAACTACACCATTGTTGCACAAATAAGCGATATACTGCAGTAACAAATGTAATATTTCTGTTATGGCGCAGGTTTGATTCTCACTCGAATAAATGAAATATTTAATTTTGTCATTTCCTTGCTCGGGTAACTAAACAAAGCACGACGTTGAGGTCCGCCACTCAAAACGCAATGCCTTCAGAATTTCGCGGAAAACGGGAAACGTAACTGTCCCAGGTTCCTTACCTGTTTACCTTGGTATGTGCGAGAAACGACGTGCAGCTAAAAAAAAAGAATAAAAAAATGAGCAGTATTGACTAGCTTAATAGTCTATAATGTATTGACTAACTCAACCGTCGATATCTCAATAGTAGGGTAGGGTGCTCCAAGTGTGCGCGTGGAAATCAAATAATAACTCTTTCATTGCAAACTCAAAATGTTTATTTCAATGACCAACTAATCAACTTTTATAAAATATATGAAAAATCAATCTTAAAGTTCTTTAATTATAATTGTAATTAAGTGCAAGGGTCATTGTGCACCCTTGATGTTACTTGTCCGCAAGAGTAAGCATGGAAGTCCTCATGAGTACGCATGACACCACGGGAGTAACTATGCACACAAATCGCACTTTTAGATCCCAGTTCCGAATTCCGATGTATAATGTACCTACATTTATCATGCCACCATTCAGTACAAATGTTATACTGGATCCAATCGTCATATTCCTTGCATCTACAACTAGGCAACTACGACATATCCACATTTTTTTCTTATTCTTTGGGAAGGGGTTTTGGTGGGGTTTTTGCCTTTTTTTTATGTTTTCTAAAATTTGTTTTGTAGAGTGATTTAGTTCTAAATCACCATGGCATACTTATGCCATCCATTATCACATTACGTTAACATTTTCAAAATTCACCAGCAATGATAGGTTTTACGTCTTAGAAATTTAAAAAATGTGGCTATTGCTTACATGCATATGCTACATTTGATTAAAACTGTCAAAATATATTAGAAAACAACAAAATATCGAAAATCTTACCTTGCGCCTCCAAAATTCAACATTTTTTTTGCGAAATTTCTATGACACAAAAACATTATGAAATATATATTTTTTTATCTACGATATCGGCACGATGATTTATTCTACTCCATATTTTTTTACATGACTTTTCAATTGTTTCATTGATTTTTGTTTTAAATATTAATATTTTGAATAATAAACTTTTTAAATTCACCAGGAGTTGCATGTAGGAGGTTTTGAATCAATGTTTGGAAATAATTCATTATTATCACGTAAAATTGTAAGGGTGTCTATAATAGGGTAGCGTTTGTTGACCCGCACCTGTCCATATGTCTATTTTACGTAAATTGATTTATGTTAGCTAAAAATATTATTATAACCACTTCATGTTAATTAATTTGGTATTGAAAGTATTTTAATATATGTAATGTTTATTATTATTTTATGTAATGGCCTAAAATATAACAGTTAAAAAAGAAAATAAATTATCAAACTTCTTTTAACTGTGTTGCGCCGTCGTGACGCAGGGCACAAGGATTTGACTATAACGCGACGGTTGTGCGTTCCATCCCGATCGGGGGAATGAATTATTATTTACTATCAAAACATTAATATTTCCACGCTCTGGCACCAAGGCAAAACCCCCGCGTTGAGTTCCGCCACTCAACACGCAATGCCTCGGACAATTCGACAGAGAGTGGGGAACGCAATTTCTTGACACTATGTTCCCTCTGCCTACGCTGCTGTGTGTGGGATAAAGCGTGAAGCTGATTTTTTTTGTTAGTTTTACTCATCTTTTCACTCATCACAAAGCAGGGTAAGCTCAGAGAATATGGGAACCTAATGTTAAAACATTCCATTTTCTATTAAGACAATTCTGTTAAAAATGTTCTATCGAATTCTTGAGGCTTTGCGTGTTGAGTGGCGCAACTCAACGCCGCTCTTTAACTTGCTAAACGAAGAAATTAACACTATGGAAATAATATTCAAACAATCTTGTATTAGATTAGGTTAATATGAAATCGAAAGGTATTTTTTGATGTGTGTATTTTTTGTAATTTATGAAATGAAAAATGGTAGTATATTGTGATCGCAAATGGTGTTCGAAAATTTAATTTGTACGTAATTACGTAGCTTTTGTATATTTTTTTGACACCTTCACAAATAGAAGTAAATAGGTACAAGGTCCTGTCTACTAAAGGGCGGGACTATAAAGAAACGTACACGTTTGGGCACGTCGGGTGAAGGAGTGACCATTCTATAATGAAATGGATTCAAAAAAAGATTAATAAAACAAAAGTGATTGGTAAGAGAGGCAAAGGGACTAGAGGACATCGATGGGCATCGATGACACTGGAGGCAGGTTACATAAAAAGGACGAAGACCGGGGCATAATTATATAAAAGTTGGTGACTGTGGACGAGGCAAAACATGTATGCAAAGTGCGCAGTGTTTAGCGTTCTGTTCCCTTTAAGTATCCCACTAGGAATACAGCGTGAAAATAATTGTTTTCACTAAATAGGAATCGAACTAGGAATACAGCGTGAAAATAATTCTAAATAGGAATCGACTCCAAAATCATCGCGTTCGCATTAATGTATTTATTAATTAGTGAATTCTTCCTTTATATATTGATGAACAGGTTGCAGCGATTACAAAAATGTCTTCCAAATGGTTGGCATTTAATCGATACTTTTAATCGGAATAGTGACTAGTGACATCGATTTTTAGTTCCAAAGCAGAGTTTTTCGACGTGAAACTTTTAAGTCTTATAGGGTTTTGATATTTTACTTTTAGTGTTATTTACTATTTGTGTTTTAAATTTATATTAAGTTATTAATTTTGAATGTCGAAAGAATTGTGGAAACGAATGAATGTCATTAAAACATGTAAATAAAAAAATCCTATAAGCTACACACATCCTATAAACATAGATACTTTTTAGAATATAAATACACTACATATAATATTTTTACATTATTCTTTATAGTATATAAATTGAAGTGTTTAATTAAATAAGGCTTGTATAATATGAAAATTAAATATTTTAAATATTTTAGTACAAACATAAATATTTAATATTACTTATTTCCGATAAACTCAACTGACACGCTCGAATCACTGTAATCAGAGAACTGTAGTTCCAATAAAAAGGTTTTTAGTGAGTCACAATGTCAACGACATTTTCCATTATCTATGTAACGAGTATTGGGCGGGAACATCATCTGTCATCCGCTGTGACTGCGAATTATGGCGGCACTTATTTTTCACTAATAATATACATATTTCTGTTATTAAGGCCATCCGTTATACGGGTAGGTTATACTTATATACCTTTTTTTAGGTTCTCGCTGTTTGTCGCATACAGCCTTGCCAGATTTTGTCTCGAGGGTAAAGCAAGGCTTTCGTCTCTGGAATTGTTAGTAAATTATTAAAAAAAATAGTTAAGAAAGAGTTCTCAAAGTGCGTGGAATAATTCACGAAAAGCGGGACCATATCTGTCCCTCACGAGACATTTAAATTTGGGTCTTAAAATCGAGACGTCCCGCTAAAACTGTGCTGTTGTTGTTGTTATAGCGTTGCCAGCGTTGTATACATCAGGGTAGGCAGAGGGAACCTTGTGTTAAAACACTCCGGTCCCTACTTTCCGTCGAATTTTCAAAGCATTACGTATTGAGTGGTGGAACAGCGCCGCGCTTTGCTTTGTTACAAGAGCGAAGAAATGAGAATGTTAATAAATAATAATTCATCCCTTCGAGGGGGAATCGAACCCACCAACTTACGCTTAAAATGTTACATTACTTATATTTTAACACGTTTTTATTAGGTCGAGCTAACTCAGTAACAAGGTTGAAGAAATTTAATTTCACCCATTGATAATTCTTTAACCGTTCTAAAATTTGACAATAACACGTACCTATATCATAATATACACATATATACTAACTACTATGCAGTTGATCTAAGAGGAGAAGAAACCCTGGCGTGTCTTTTCATAAAATCATACAGTTTAGGCTCTTTTTATTTGTCACATTCTGTTCATTTCTCTTGATTGAATTAGCATCAATTTTGTTTATGTATAACGCAAAATAAGGATTTAATATTGCAGTTTGTAAAGATTTATTGTAACAGAAATGTCTCGCTAAATTTCGTCTTTTTTCAACGTGTTCTGTGAATATTATAATAATAGACATAACTGATTGAAATCTGGACCAAATATTGTTAAAGGATATATCTTTGTATTTGTATTATTTTATACAACGGGGTTGACGGGAGATTCCTATGGTATTAGTAGGTCGGACTAGTTTCGTTTGAGGAAAAAACCATGAGCTTTCAATGGTTTCAGTGGTGGAGCTGAAAAAAAAACACAATATAAAGCTGTTTTTTTAAATAGTAAAATACAGTTGAAAATATATGTTTACAACGACGGACTTATTTCTATAAGAAATCTCTTCCAGCCAACTTATAGTAGTGGATAAGTGCCAAGATCACAGAACGGAATAAGATCACAGTTAAATCATAAAAAGAATAAAAATACCAAAAAAAGGACTTAAAAGAATTATGACTTCTTATAAATCATATTTTTAGATCTAGCATACAACTCATAAAACGTACCGACATAAAGACCTACACAAAATTTGAACTCTCAACCACTCAGTGCTGGTACTACTGTACTACTGTACCTACAGTAAGACATGTACATATTATAATAATGTTTAATAAAAGATAATTTTATACATTATTAACACGCATATCACACAGTGGAGTAACGAGCCGCAGGTGATGTTAGACAATAGTGTCGGCTGCGGTTCGCTGCTTACCAGTTTTTTGGTTCAACTGAGTGCTATTTTGCGTGTTTCCATTATGACACGGCTTTTGGAAACGCGACGCTTAACCCTTTTAAAAATCATTTAATTAATTAATGAATAACAATCTAAATATATAACTTTTTACTGTAATTAAAATAGATTGAGTACTTGTGTGAGGATAATTGGTTATTTCTAATCCTGAGATGCATTCGCCTTTCTCTATAGAAAGGAGTGACTTATTAAGAATTCTCTATTACAACTAAAAACAGGCCATACAATATACAGTACGGTCGTGGCCGCCACAAAGTTAGGTTTTCTGACTTTTGCGTATTGTTCACTCGGTAAGAAAATAATTAAGAGTAGGCAAAATACTAAAATCGAGTCTGCCCAGCCATTTACAGCTAACTTCAAGGCTGCCACGACTTGTTCACTATACTGTAATATGTTCAGCAAAATAATATAATTAATAATTACAAATAAACAATGAAAACGGTGTATAGACGAAAACAATAGCATTTCCTCTTCCTATTTATTTTGGTACTAGCTTAATGTATCTTCTTTTGATGGTTACATTTGACCTTTATATTATTACATAATTATATATTGTATCGTATGTATTAAAAATTCTTGGAGATATTTTTGATAATATATTGCAATATCTATATACATACGGTAAGCATTTTTAGGCCGTTTAATGAGATAGGAACAGAGTAAGGAATTCAATTTCCAACTGTGGTAAAACAAAATTCATCGTCGAATTCAGTCAGTCAACACACAATGTCTCGAATTCGGGCAAAACAAAAATAATAATATTTTAAAATTATTGTTAATAGCATTCTAAGATAAGACAAACATCAATAGTGCTTATAACTAATATTATCTTCAGAAAAATATGACTAAGTGCAATTTTTCCCATTACCGTCACACATTTTGTTCTTGACCAATTTGGAAACAAAGAAAACTAAACTCCCATACATTAAGTGTATCTTCTACTCAATCTTTAAGCAAAGGTATCTCGATATTATTTCATTGTGCGCGCGTAGCTTACACTTTACGCGGTGGTTAGACATGGATGACGGTTTAAAGTTCAAGATTGTATTTATGAGATGCAGTTACTACAAAAATTATTAAATATTGCTAAAAAAACGTCCAAAAAAATACTTTGAAGTAGCAAACTTACGGTGTCGCAGAGCTGGAACCTGGGTGGATACCTAGTGTTAAGACACTCCGTTCCCATTAAGACACTTCCGTTCCCCACTTTCCACCGAATTCTGGAGGCATTGCATGTTGTGTGGCGGCTGTGCTTAGTCTAGTTACCAGAGCAAGGAAATAAAAATATTAAGGATTTCACTTATCCAAATGGAAATCGAACGCAGAACTATAGTAATTACGGTCGCAGGCTCGGATTCCTTCGCCTCAACCGCATCGGTTTATGGGTTCTAATGTGGGGAAGTAAACAAAGGATACTAGCATCTCTTTATCTCTAGAAAAATACGAAACGAAATATGAAAAATTGACTCTCACATTTAAGAAAAGAATTATTATCATAAGTATTGCTTATTAGATAAAATAATAGATACTGTAAAAAAAATATTTCACATTGGCATTGGTGAATTTTGAGTAATTCACGTTTAAAAAAAACAATGACAACAAGATAAAAATCGGAATTCGCTACAAAATTCTGGCACGTAGCCAGCAAATACTACGTTGGTAACCGACCGAGACGAACTTCAAAACCCATGTACTCCATAGAATTACCTTCAAAATCACCACACCACATACACACACCATGGGCTCAGGTAAAAAACAATTGCCATAATTATTATAAGTGGCGGACGTAAGCACGAGTGCCCAGTTCGCTTTACGCTGCCATGCTGGCATGTTGAATTTTCATTATTTTTTTAATATACAATAAAGATAAAAATGCATAGATAGTCCATATAGGGTTTATATATAGGAAACAGGTTCTCCGGTCAGTGCCTCCCAGTGTAGATGCGCTAGTGCATACGTTGCAAAATGGAGAAATTTATTGTTTTGGTAAGTAATCTAAATTTTTCTATTATTTAAACAATTAAAATTTATCTAAAAAAAAATTAAAATTAAATCAGCTTCACACTGTATCCCGCATGCAGCGGGGTAGGCAGAGGGAACCTAGTGTTGAGACGTTCTCCACTTTTCGCCGTATTCCGGAGCATTGCGTGTTTAGTGGCGGAACTCAACGCCGTGCTTCGCCTCGACACCAGAGCGAAGAAATGGAAATATAAATTTAAATTAATATTTCATTTCGTCGAGTGGGGATCGAACCCAAACCAGTAGATTTTACAGTCACACCTTGTGCCCCTGCACCACGACTGGCCTAAAAAAAATTATCTAAATAATTTTAAAATTATTATTATTATTTCAATTAGATTTTTTACTTAAACATTGAGAGCCGTTTAGTTTAATAGTTATATTGTGAAAATATTATAATATGATACGTAAGAAAAATAATATTTAACTTGCCTCATGACATTTTATTTTCAAATGAAAAATTGTTAGGCTAGTAGTAGTAAATTACTACTACATTAAATGTAAATGTAATTAGAGTAAAACTAAATATATTTTTATTCTGGGTGTTCATCTGCCATCATGAAAAAATATTAAAAAAAAACATATTATTGTAAAAGGCGTAAGATTTATGCGTTTTGAAGGGAAACCGAAGATAAAATGAACTGACAGCTGAAGAACTAAACTGAGTTATTATATTGTTAGTTTGTTAGTCATAAAGGAAAATTTTAAAACGAGATAAGATTAATAAATAAATATCACATATATTGTATTTCTGTAAATATTTTATTCTCCACGTTCCTCATAATAAAATTTACAAGACAAAATGTAACAAAATGTAATATACTTTTAGCTTTTAATCTTCACGTATCACACATATTTTAGTTAATGGAGAAGCTTGTTGTCGAGGAAATATTGTATACGACTATAGTCATTTATTACAGGTACGAGTATAGTCATTGAGTGTATACTCGTACCTATTGGTCTATACAGAAATTTAACGTATTTTAAGTTTGCAACAAAAAAAAATAACGTACCAGTTAAAACTGCTAAACAACCAGTAAAACAGTTCCCAATTTCAGGGATATTTAAAGAATATCTGGAATCATAATAATTAAGATAGCTGGTATTTTGCCATTTTTATCAAAATGTAACGTTTGTTATTTTTAAAATGTAACATGGATATTGAAATAACAACCGTTAAGTTTGTTGCCAGCTTTTCTCAGCTTCTCAGCACAACTGCCATCAGAGCAGGTTGTAGCGAAATGTCGATTCAATCATTCAAAAATTCTTGCACAAATCAAGAAAGAATGAGATTTTGAATCTGTTTTAGGGGTATGGATATGGAATACACCGAAGATATACAATCAAAGTGACTACAAGATTAATGAACGTAACCATATCATACCAATAATTTGTTTACAGCTATTATTAGAAGATGTATAACAAATGATTTTCAGGGCTTCATCCATTATGTTTGACCTTTACCACTTTTAGATACATATTATAACATTCATGGTAAATATAATCATATAATGATTAGAATAATAATAAAAACCTTTAGTATATTTTTTTTAAAACAATGTCTAAAAATAAGGAAAAATGAAAAAAAAAAACTGTTAATGTTGAAAAAGTTTATAAAAAACTTCAATTCCCGTTCGATTTCCACTCGATGGAATAAAAAATGTAATAAGTATATTCATTTCCTCGCTTTATTAACGAGTCCAAGAGTGACGTTGAGATTTACCACCCAAGATCAGAATTCGTCGCAGTGTCCAGAATTCGTCGAAAAAATATGTGGACCGGAAGCGTGTTAATGGAGAATGGAGTGTCTTAACAATAGGTTCCCAGGTTCCCTCTGCCTACCCTGCTTTCTGCGGGATGTAGCGTTATAAACGAAAAGCTCTATTGCAAATAAATATGAAAGATGGTGACTATGATTATGAATTTAAATGGCTCATACAGTTGAAATTTACATTTATTTCGTGTGGATTCTTAAATACTCTCCGAAATGTGACAGATACGTAAACATGAAAAAAATACTGCCCATCGTGTGATTATGCGTAATTACGTAAAATAACATAATTAATATGTAAATACGTGGACTGCACTCATTGAGCATGACCTCAGAAAACAATAGTGTGACATCACGGGCCCCGAATGCAGGCCTTGGGGTAATTGCTCTATAGCCTACTATTGTAATTTTTTTCGATGAATTAAATTAATTATATTATTAAGTTCGCTTTGTCTTAAATTAAGTATAAAATCGTCGAAATCTCTTGGAACATCGAATATTTAGAAAAAAGGTAGCGGATTGACAAATAGAAAATGCCATATAAAATTAATTATTTGTCTGCACAATATCATAAAGAAAATATGTAACATTCAATATGTAAATTAAAAAAACAACTTCATATATTTATATACTAAATTAAGATAATTTTATTAGAGACCGTCGTGTCGCAGCGGCACTGTGTGTGTGTGTGTACAAAATTTTACATTTAATACTTTATTTTTCAGATAATCGCCTTAGTATATTGCGTTGTACATTCTAATGGTGAAAGTGAAACAATATTATCATCAGTGTTAACTCCAGACAAAAATGTTATTCGACAACAACGAAGTTACTACGAGAGATATGGATACGGGCGTCCTTACGACAGACTAGATGATAGACCATCAAGATGTGGCCGGTGTGATGATGATGATGACGACGACGATGATTATGACAGAGGCCGTGATAGAGACGACGATAAAAGGTCTAATAGGCCTACCTACGGTAGTCGGCATGATAGGAACAAAAATTACAACGATAACGATGATAGACGTTATGATGATGATAGAAGTAAAAATAAGAACGGGACAGATGATGATAGTGATGACAAAAGACGGCCGCATGATGATAAAGATAGAGACAGACATAGCAGTAGAAAGAACAAACCTCGAAACCGATACGATGACAGAGATAGGTACAGACCTGATTATTACGACAGGTTCCTAAGAGACCCCTACCGGGACAGGTATGACGATCCATATTCTAGGCGACCGTACGACAGATATCCGGACAGATACAATGACTATGGAAGATACGACGAATACGCTTATTCGGGATACAGAAGACCGTATTACGATAATAGATACGATAGGGGGAATGGCTATGACGATTCTTATGGTGGATATGGTCCGGGGGTTGGTCGAGGGCCTCATGACAGGTGAGGAAATTAAATTTATATTATAGAATATATTCAAATTATGGAAATAGTAAGAAAATTTTAATATCAGAAAACTATAAAATTATATTAGCAATCATTGAGATTGCTAATATATTTTTCCTCCAATTATCTATTCATTTGTCTGTCATTGAACTACAAATTACGGATTATTTTGATAAATGCTATTGTCCTAATAATAAGAGAGGCCATCGTGACGCAAAGGCACAAGAGTGTGACTGTAACGCGATGAATGTGGGTTCGGTCCCCACTCGAGGAAATGAATTATTATTTTTTAATATTTTTATTTCTTCGCTCTAGCACCAAAGCAAAAGGACCTTTGTTGAGTTTCATAACTGTTAAAAAATGAATGTAAGCTTTCGAATCAATTCTACCTACTACTACTATACCTATTATACATATAGTTTTCCACCGTTAGTTTTCAATTAGGTCACAGAACAATGACATTGAATTCCATTGAAACCACATAAAACGTCGATAGATTCATAGATTTCATGCTTTCTCCTGAAATTGTTCAAATCCACATATTCAATGAGCGAGTAATAATAGCTGGATTAATGTAACGTAACGGTTTTGTACTGTCGCGAAATTTTGTATTCAATCTATATTGTGTTTTTGATAGTCCATGTTAAATTAATAAAGAAATAATCTTTTTAACTGCCATTTTTAGAAAAGTTATTTGTGTTGGAGAAGTTTGCTCTAGTCAGTAAGGTAAGCAGAAATAAATAAATTTTAGGGCATAAGGCTCTTCACATTTTTGCCATTTTTAAAAAACTGCGTACCCACAGTAGTGCGCAAATCTATATTACAAGTCGAGATTCTTAACGGATTTTAAAAATAAATAATTAGTCTATTTTATATTATTGTTACTTTTGGGAAAAGGTTTACAAATACATAGTTACTTATAAAGAATTTTAATGAAAGCACAAAAGTCAAAGTACTGGACTAAAGTGATATAATATTCAGCATTTGTTTTGCGATTGGCGTTTAACCTATCGACCCGTATGAAATATTAAAAATAAGTAGTTTAGTTCTAACTACGTAAATATAATTGAAGTAAATAATTGCGTATTATTGGAAAACATTTTAGGGATAATGAGGCTACAGTAGTAGAGCTTCTGACATGTGAATATCTGAATGGAGTGATTGTATATTTAATTTTCACTCAGGGGAATTAAAATATCCCCAATCAAAGGATCTCTTATTTTACATTTGATTTTTATATTTTCTATGTTATTCTACAGCAGTTCAATTTTATAATTAAACAATGGCAACATTAAAAAATTAAATAAAAAATAATCGAAAAAAAAACTCGATAGAAATTTGACAAGAAATAATTTTTGTTCATTATTTTTATTTAAGGAAGTATTATTTTTTTATTCCTTCTTTAAGGTCTCCGTTCATTGTAACATTAATTGATTGTTTGTTATCAATGTCTGATAAAAAAAATATGTTTGCGTTTTAAATACAGTAATGTAGAGACTCGAGTTAATTTCACTACAAATTTCTTATTTTGAGGCCAATCGCAGGGATACCCCTGCGTCACGCGTGCAACTGTAAATGCGACAAGTTATGGGTTCGATTCTCACTCGAGTCTCTCATTCTCTGGTGACGAGACAAAGCTCCGCCAATCAACACGCAATGCCTTCAGAATTTTAGGGGGGAACAGGAATAGTGTTAATGGGAACGAATGAGAAGCTATATTTTCTATTAAAAGTCAGAAATCAGCTGGTCTCTTTGTATAGTTAGTTATTACATATTATGCAAATTCTTATTTTGAAGGTTCCCGACCTGCGAAATAACTGTTTTTGTACACTTTATTATTCTTTATGCTAAAATTGTAAGAGATAAGAATACTAATTAGATGTATAAAGTCATTAGATTCGGTGGTTATTTTAAAACTTAATATAACAATGTTTTTTTAAATCGTGAACTTAGTTTTTGTCTTTACTAATATTATAAAGCGATTGAACGTGCTAACTTTAGGAACTACTAATTTTAAAGTAGTTCAGTTGAGCATCCAAATCGGGGAAGCTTATCTTAAGGATATATTCATATTCCGGTTCCGCCACCCGGATCTCAATCTCGATTAAATGTAAAAAGTTGACGGATTGTCGTGATTTTTGTTTTTATGAAGTTTCAGGCCATGGGACGAGACGTATCGTGGCCAAGCAGGCTGGGACACTAGCGGTAGAGGCTACTACTTCGCGTCTGGACGACCTGACTCCAGTGCGTGGGGGCAGCGTGAATATTCTAGGTACTTATAAAATGCATATTTATTATTTATTTTAATACAAAAAAACTAAATAGTATAATATTATTGTTTTTATATAAAAGTATAATATTATTGTTTTTATATAAAAATATGTTTTTTGTATCTGCTGTATTTGTCAATTAAAGAACCTGTAAATAATGATAGAATATAGGATATTTTTTTATATTTGACTAGTTTTCAAATGTGGCATCACTGTGGTCAAATGGCTACTCCTCGTTTATGATACATTCAACTAAACAAACTCTAGACTTTCATAATATTTTACATTAGTATAGATTTCTGAATCTGCATGTATCTGTTATGCTCTTTCACTTAAAGGCGGCAATATGCGCTTTACAATAATTGTAGAAATGATTAAATATGTAACTTTCTTTAAAGTAAGACTTTTAAAAAATATAACTCACTACTTAAAATTTTGAAATTTCATCAAAAGCCTTCTTCGAGGCTCCAGCTCAAGGATTTATTTATAAGCGTTTTTAATATCAAGATCCTTTCACGTGTAGAACTAATGTTTATACGTTCCCCATTCCTAACTCCCTATCCTCCGATGGACACTTAGTCCCATATTTAAAATGTCAATTCGTTGTGATTTTATAAAGTAATAAAAAAATCTATATCTAATAATGTTGCCATAAAAAAATCTTTTCAGACCAGCAACTTCCGGTAGCTGGCAGAACAGCGGATACTCTGGATATTCTGGGTACACTGGATCTGTATATAGTAACCCAGGATACGCCTCGACCGGATACGGCGGATACCAAGATAATAGCGGATACGGATACGGACAAGGGCAATCCAGCGGATGGCGGAATGTGGGGGAGAGGCGACCTTATAGGGATCAGAGGTGTGATTGATTAACAAGTAATTTGTAAATGTTATTATTATGATTTAATTAAAATATATATTATAATTTAGGATAAATAATTAATAAATAAATGGAAATGAATAATTAGCATTTGTGTTTCAAGCAGAAAAGGCAAGCAGAAAATAAATAAATAGAACTTTTTTTAGTTCACTAACTTGCAAATGAAACAATATCCAATAAATTGTTGGCGGCAGTTCATAAATAAGATATATTTTCTTAGTTTTTTCGTACTGCTGTAAAACATTCATTTAATGATTACAAACAAACGAGGCCAGTCGAGGCGCGGCGTATAGTTCAACACTAAACGCCTCTAGAATTTGGCCACACTTTTGACATAATAAATGTTCACCTCCCTACGGTGGGGAACATCTTCCTTTGCAGGAAAAAGCTTCACAGCTTGAAATACATACTTATTTTAAAAATATTATATTTAAATTCCAGTGGCGTAGCAAATCTAGATACGAAACCAGCTAAAGACAACCGTTACGGACAAAACCAGGGTTATAGTCAAATAATAACCTATCAACCAGGAACTTACACTCAGAGCAGCACAACCCCCGCCACCAGCTACCTGTTCCAGAGAGAAGATGAAATTGTCACGCAGGAAACTACTTTAAAAGTGTAATTTTTCTGAAAGACGCTATGTCGATTTAAAGAAAGAATAAAATAAGAAAGCTAAATAAATTGTGTAATAACTCTATTGAGGCTTAAAAATATTGATATTGAAAAATTATAATAGTAATTTTAATACGACGACAATAAACTGTCTAAATGAGAGCTATAAAAATAAAAATACATAAAATAAATTAAAGTAAGTTTTTATAATTTTAAACTTAATTTAAGATAGGTATGTGTGAGAAAAAAAAACAATAAATGCCTCGTCTTCTCTTTCCAAAACGATCCTCATATAACAATTAAATATAGGCAATTTTGTGAATAGATAATATTAAGTACTCATATTTACTATCTAATAGACGCTTAAAAAGTAAATTTTGGTTTTTTTTAATATAAGTTAGAAAGAATTTTTTTTTTTTTTTGTTTTAGATACGGCGAAAGATGATTGTAAAAGAAATTACATACTATGTTTTTTTATACATAGAAAGGATATGTTTAAAGTACAAATTTTATAAGAAATAGTGTATCCGATTATGTAGCATGATTCCTGAAATTCTGAAATACTAAGCCATTTTCACGCGAGTTCCGCCACTCAGCACTCAATGCCGCCAGAACTCGGCAGAAAGTAGGGAATTAAGTGTGTTAAGACTAGGTTCCCTCTGCCTATCCTGCTGTATGCGGGATACAGCGTGAAGCTGAAAATCAATATTACTATATGTCTGGAAAAGTTATCCGTTTCAATAATTTTTAAAATAGTAATGGCTGTATTGCTATTTTACATATCGAGACTCGAAGTAGCGAGTACGAGTCCCGCTACGTTCAATTTTTTACACGTTTTCTAAATAAGTATGTATACAACTACATGATGCATGATATTACGGTACGCTACTGCTGAAGTAAGTAATGTATAACAAATAAAAGATTCCAAATACCAACTTAAAATGCGCCTAAAATGATTTATAGCAATTTTCCTTTTATTAAAATTGCTATTCTTTTTGTAAAACTTTACATGTACAGTGATCTTATTACACACGTACATAAATACGCTGTATCCCACTCACAAAAAATGGGCAGAGTGAACCTAGTATTAGGACACCATACTTCTTTCGCCTCGTCACCTGTCATCAACATTCTGTCGTCATCCTTTTTATGAGTTCTTCCTCTAGTACCATCAATAACGTGTTCTAGCTGGTAAACCGAGGACTTTTTTCCTTTCTTAAAATATAGGAATAGTTTCATTTATTTAGGTATATTTATTAATATATTTCTCTTTTCTAAGAGACCGTCCAATCGTTCTATTGCTTTTTAACTATGAATCTTTTAAATCTTTAAATAAGTAGTTTATTTAATGTTTGTCACTTGTATATCACAACATTCTTCATACATAAATACATACATAATATTATACAAATGGAATTTATATATTTTATTATAAATACTGAGTCACAAAGTGTGACTGTAAAACCGACTGGTCGTGGGTTCGAGCCTCACACGAGGAAATGAAATATTTACTTAAATTTATATTTCCATTTCTTCGCTCTGGCGCTCACGTGTTCTCGAGGCAAAGCTCGGCGTTAAGTTCTGCCACTCAACACACAATGTCTCCAGAATTCGGCAGAAAGTGGGGAACGGAGTGTCTTAACACTAGGTTCCTTCTGCCTACCCTGCTGCGTGCGGGATACAGCGTGAAGCTGATTTTTTTTATTTATTATAAATATTTCTACCAGTCTATTTATGCATATGTTTATGATAATAGTCACTCTTTCTTTAGTTACTTATTCACACTATACAAAGCTAGGAAAATAGGCTAGCGCTTGGACGGTTTCGAGATTACATGGATTAGTTAAGTTAAACAATGTGTAGTTTCAATCGGAACTTGATAGCGTGCCAGTTGAGTACTAATCACTTTGAAACACACAGCTGAGCACTACCCACTATTTCACATTGTATGGAGAATGAACGAAATCTCCTTCGTACGGTAAAAAAGAGACTATATTACACCATAGAAGAATGCATATAGACTATATTTCACAATAGGCAGAGAGAACCTAGTGTTGAGACGCTCCTATTTTCACTTTTTGCACGAATTCTAAACATTACATATTGAGTGCTGGAACTCAACGCCTCACTTTGTGTATTAGAGAGCAGGGCGATCAAAATAATTCAAATACAATAATTTCGATAAGAGGAATCGAATATACAACCATCTCGTGCTGTCTCTCTGTACCGTGATGGAAGGATGTAACACTACAATTACATTAACATTAAACGTAACATTTTTTAAACACAATATAATTTAAAATTATAACATAATTTAAGCAATAACTGAAACGTCCGCCATTTTTAATCAGTTGATTCATCCATATCTATAAGAATTATTTATATCGAACAATTAATGATAATGATAACGCGATATTGTTTCTAATGATATTGTAAAGTAATCGCCCACTCTGCCTAATATCCTTGTGAGTTTGGACACGTCATTTTTCTATTTAAAATTAAAATTAATAATTATTTTGAAATTCGTGATTTTAGTGTTGTTTATTTAATCTGCATTTTTATTTTTTACAAAATTTGCCGGTAGTTAGAAGGAATTTAGTGTTAAATCACTTAGTCCTTTACTCTCTGTTTAATTTAAATAGCTTGTAATTTTTTTTATTTGTCTATTTGTTAAAGTAATTTATAATTTAATTTAAAATTCTTAGGGAGAGCAAAGTACAGATTAATTAATCGATACTTTTCCAAGGAAAGTATTTAAAATGACGGAGCAAGACTCAGTGCAAGTAGCGGAGCCCGCGCCTAACTCTGTACACGTAGTTAATGGGGATAGCTCGGTCCAAGGGTCGGTCCAAATAGCAAATGGAAACGTGAATTCGGTCCAAGTTGCAAATAGAGACGCGGTCCATATCGTGAATGGAGAAAACTCGGTCCAAGTTGTAAATGGAGGAGCAGACCAATCGCTGAAACCACCTGCTAGTAAAGCGTAAGTAACATTTTTATTCATAATTCTACTTTTTTAAGATTTTTGCTTAAAGTGTTTGAATTAAACCTAAAGGTACGATTTTGGATAAGCTACGATTTGGAATAGACACAAATATTCAGGAGAAAAAAATATGACATTATTATTATTTAATAATGTTGCGTGTCACCTTCAGCAGACGTCATTTATCCAAAATATTACAATCTACTATGAATTATTTTAACTCAAGTATTGAATAATTCAGACTCCAGACGGATTTATAAGAGAATAAAAACATTATGAAAATATATTTTGCTTTGTTAGAAATATAATCTTATTTGAAATCGTATATAAACACTTATATTAATTGCAAAACACTTAAACATGTGTTGATTATTCTATTATAACGATAATTTCATAAATATTTCCTATTATCTTTTTACTTATGTTTTATATTTTATTAGTACTTCTACCCTTGTGCTTGGTCAGTTCTTTGACATATCATTTATTCTTCATATATTAATAATAATTATTAAAATTCCAAATTTTCATATTACAAGTCGTCCTTGGATTGATTGAAATCAAATAACGTTCGAGACATACATTTTTATCGTTAATAAGCGCAATAAATGATATAAAATCAATATCGCTTACGTAAACCGTAATCTGTCGAGTGTAATATTTACTTATAAATGTGTATGTAATTATATAGAATACCTGCGATAATTTATATCATTTAAAATCATATATTAAGGCTGCCTGCATTTATAAATCCCTCTCAAGTCCGAGATCGATATTATATAATCTCTGAAAGAAATCGGCATCTCATCACTGTAACTTGACAGCGGTTATAAATACGGACCAATAAGTCTAAGTAACGAATCATATCTGTGAACTAATAGAAGTTCACTATCTTTTAACCGTCGCATTTACAATCAGGTCAATTAATAAATAATGAAAATAAAAATTGCTATATCTCGCACATAGCAGGGTAGGCAGAGGGAACCTATTATTAAGACACTCTCTTCCTATACCCGCACACAGCAGGGTAGGTAGAGAGAATATAGTCACTCTCTTCCTCATATTCCGCCAATGGTTTCGAGGCATTGCGTGTTTCAGAACTCAACGCCGGTTTTCTGGTGCCAGAGAGAAGAAATGAAAATATTAATAAATAATTTAATCCCTCCAGTAGCGATTGATCCCACAACTGCCTTATAATTTAGTATCTATATATATAAAAGGACTTGTGCTGACTGACTGAGGAAGACGCACGCAGAGCCGTAACCGCTGATGGCAGAAACGTGAAATTTAGGCAGATGTTTATTTTCATATTCTGGACATCCACTAAGAAGGGAATTTGAAAAATTTTAACCCTAAAGGGATGAAATAGGGGTTGAAAGTTTGTATGGAATTTTTTTTTAATCTGTACCGATTTTTATAAAATTTGAAATTCAGACTCTTAAAAATATTTCATTGAACACGTGTTTCATGGTTTTTAAGAATTCACCCCCTAAGGGTTCAAATAAGGGGTTGAAAGTTTATATGGAACAATCTTTAATTTGCCACCGATTTTTATAAAAAATTAAATTCAGACTGTTAAAAATGTTTTATCGAACATGTGTTTCGTGGTTTTTTTAAAATTCACTCCTAATAAGCGGGCGAAGCCGCGCGCGCCCACTAGTATTTTATAAAATGACGCACTTTGTTCAGTATTAATACGTTCACTGAATATTGAGCCGGTAACAATATAAAAGTATTGTATGCATATAACTAACAAGCTTCAACTATCATAAATACCATAAAACACTAAATAACCCGATAAGATAAATATTGCGTCGCTTAATATCAACATATCAAACCAAAAAATATTTTCATAAAAAAACCGTGTCTTTCTTTCCCACTGAGGAAATGAGAGACCAGTCATGGCGCAGGGGAACAAGCGTGCGACTGTAGACTCGGCAGGTTGTGGGTTCGATTCCTACTTGATGAAGTGAAATATTTAATGTTTTTATTTCATCGCTCTGGTAACAAGGCAAAGCGCGGCGTTCAGTTCTATTTACTCAATCCACACTGTCTCCAGAATTCAGTGAATTAATTGAGGAACGGAACGGAGGTGTGTTAGTGGGAACGGAGTGACTTAACAGTAAGTTCCCAGGTTCATCTGGCTAGACCTATGCGCGGGACTCAGCGTGAGCCTATAAAAATATATAAATATTTAGTACTATAAGTACATTTGAAAGTTGGATCACTCAACTTCTCACGTACGTATAAATATTAAAAGTTCAAAAGTTTGTTTGGTTGAACGCACTATTCTCAGGAACTAATAGTTCGAATTGAAAAAATATTTCAATCAATCAATCAATCAGCTTCACACTGTATCCCGCACACAGCATGGTAGGAGAAGGAACCTAGTGTTAAAACACACCGTTCCCCACTTTCCGCCGAGTCCTGGAGGCATTGCGTGGCGGAACTCAACGCCGCGCTTTACTTTGGCACCAGAGAGAAGAAATAAAAATATAAAAGTAAGCAAATATTTTATCTCGTCGAGTAGGGAACGAACCCACAACCTGTCGATTTAACAGTCACACACTGTGCTTCTGCGCCACGACTGGCCAAATAGTCCATTTATCGAGAAAGACTATAATTACATTCATAGTTTCGTAGTTCAGAGGGAACCTGCGTTCAGTTACTTATGGCACCTTAAAATGTGCTATGCACACTCACTCAAACTCTTACCTATTCTCCTTTGACCACGGGCCGCATAAAAGAGAGTAGACACCTGGGACCTGGGACTGACCATACTACTACCATGGTTTCCTAAGATAAATTATTTGTACCACACTTGATAAACAAACTACATAGCTAATTGATCAAGAATTTATCTTAATTGAACATCCATTCAGAATGATCAAGGTTGTTATTGGATAAATGAATATTATTACAAAATGCTTATAAATAAACACAATACATACATAGACCAGAGATTGAGGCCAGTTATGGCGCAGGGGCACAAAGGTTGTAGGTTTGTTCCTACTCGAGGAAATGAAATATGTAATGTTTCCGTTTTCTATTGTCGGTGTCGCGGTAACGCGCGCTTTTGAGTTCCGGCACTCAACTCGCAATACCTCCAGAATCCGATGGAAAAATGGGGAATGGAGTGTTTTAGCACTAGGTCCCCTCTGTCTACCCTGCTGTGTGCGGGATACAACGCTAAAAAAATAAAAATACATACTCATACATAGACATACTTATGAAAATCAGTCCAACTTAGAAACATATTCTACATATATAACCAGTCTAACTTAGAAACATATTTTTTTAGAAATTCATTTTTACTCATTGATACACTCTCTTGCAAGAGTAAAGTTGACAATCTGAATTAAAAATAAAAAAAATATAAATTAAATTGTTTGTAAATTCGTAGTCTTGCTCTTTTAATAGTTTTAATGTAGTTTTGCTTTCTAAGCTAAATACTGTTGAAAATACTAATTTTATTTATGAAACTAGCGACTGATTCATGGCTTCGCTCGCATACCACTTATAACTCTTTTGTTGTGCTGCATTTGCCCATAAGATAGTCAATATAAAATATATAATCAATATAATTATATATAAATTAGAATATATATCTATTATTTTGAGAAAGTGCAAGCATTGCGATCAAATCTATGTAAATAAAGTCGCAGGACTCGTAACTATGCTTGCGGCCGTAAAAAGAATGTTGAATTATTTTAAATTTACATTTTTTCAAAAAGAATACGTTTAAATCACATGCTATAAAAGCCAAAGCATATCTTTATAAAATTTCCTTCATGATGGAATAATTTTTGCTCGTAAGTATATATCTTTCTAAATTAAAAAACGTTGAAATATCACCTTGCAATTTTCAATTACTTTTTGTTACAAAATGCCTTATTGTGACATATATTTTACTATTTTTGTAGCGCACGCGCTTAAAGCAATTCGATGGCGTTCATTATTATTGTTATTACGTTATTAAAGGCTAACTAAGACTTACAGCATAATGTAGGACCTCTGAAGAACGTAGCTTTTATACAAAACCAAAAATAAGTAAAAAACCAAAAATAAATAGTCTTAGCGTTTAAACAAACAAACTCTTCCGCTGTATTTTATTAGTATAGATTAAATGTGGGTCAAGTAGCCTATTGAACCAAGACTAACCCTATGCACAAATAGGGCCTATAAAAAATAGAGCAGAATTTATCACATAAGATTTAAAATATATTTAAAATTTATGTATATGACAAAGTCCAACAAAGTGACAGCCCTAAATGAATGTGCTGTTTACATTTGCACGTATACGACTACGGTTGTATTGATGATAGATTTTGAGTCAATTAATTTATGAATCTGATTCTGTATTTTCTGACAGCATCGCTCTTATAAAATTAAAAATAGATATATAACATGAACGCCATTATGGCACAATTGAGTGGGTCTTAAAACTACAGTAGTTGGTTCAAAATCTACTAAGAATTTTTTTTATTTATAGTCTACAACTCTACATTATGTTATAAAAAAAAAAAAATTAAATTAGCTTCACGCTGTATCCCGCACACAGCAGGGTAGGCAGAGGGAACCTAGTGTTAAGACACTCCGTTCCCCACTTTCTGCCGAATTCTGGAGCCATTGCGTGTTGAGTGGCAGAACTCAACGCCGCGCTTAACCTCGACACCAGAGCGAAGAAATGGAAAAATAAATCTCTCTTCGAGTTGGAATCGAACCCACAACCAGTCGATTTTGCAGTTAGACAAATATGCACTTTCAAAAGTAAATACTAGGAAATGACGATTTTTTCGAGGCTTTGCGTGTTGAGTGGCGGAACTAAACCGCATTTTGCCTTGGTGCCAGAGAGAAGAAATAAAAATATTAATAAATAATAATTCATTTCCTGGAGTGGGAATCGAACTCACAAACGTCGCGTTACGACGACGACGACGGCCCTATATTAACCACTTATTTAAATAAGTACAAAATAAATAAACATAGCACATTAGCTCTTCGTCCTTATTTAGCAACGTTTTCATTCAACGAACACTATGCATGTGCTTAAATTAACATAAGTTGAAGGAGATTAAGAAAACATTGATGTTCTTTTGCTTTATAGTTTACATATATTAGAGGTTTTACCTGTAATGATCATTAAGTAATAACGAGTCGTTTTATCCTATTCTTTTTTACATAGTACAATAAAATATATAAAAAACTAAAAATCTGATTTCTTTCACCAAATACTACAAATGTAGATGTGCTGGGTGCCAAAAATTATATGAACCTGAAGTCTACTAGCAAGTAGCCTTTGAAGAGTACTACTACTAAGGTAAGCGGGACTCGAACCCGCGCCTCCTGGAAACCGGACAAACGCTCTGACCACTAAGCCATACGTTCTCATCAAGCTACGTCGATATTTTTATACGCTTAACTTATTTATGTTGTTAGTATTTTTGTAGAAAGATTTTTACAAATTTCCGCTACCCAAAGATTACTAAGAATTATCGTCTGGCAAGAGAGAATGCCATTTATTACATATTTTTTTTTACATTTTTAAAGAGTTATTCCACACTTAGGAAAGAAAAATACTTATTTAGAAAACATATAAAAATCCCGCTACGTTAAAATTTTCGATATAAGAAATATCGTCTGTCAATTTCAGTTTCTTACATTTTTGCATAGTTATAAATTTACAATCCAAATAGGATTAGGTTACACTTACCCTTAGATCTTTTCTACTAAGCAATGGATTTGAATACGATTTTCACTTAAACCAGAATTATTCAAGAGGAAAGTTTATACATATGCATGTTATTTTAGTGTATTCGTAGCGTTAGTGGTGGGCATTACATTCATTTACTCGCTTTGGCAACAAGACAAAGCGCGGCGTTAAGATCCGTTATTCAACATGCAATGTCTCGAAGAATGGACGGAAATTGACCTATAGAGGTCTTAGCACTAGGTAGGGAACCTAGTGCCTAATCAGCGTGAAGCTAAAGCTTGCTTCATATACAGATTAAAGCAATGGTTCCCAACCAGTGGTCCGCGGACCACCAGTGGTCCGCAGAAGCCTAAATATGGTCCGCGAACGATTTTAATTTTATTACTAGGGATGATGAGGCGAAGTTTCTGTTTAATTATCACACTTAATTTTTATTATACCTACATGGATAGTGGTCCGTGCTACCAAGAATGACATGAAAGTGGTCCGTGATCAAGCAAAGGTTGGGAACCCCTGGATTAAAGGAAACTGACACTAACTTTAAATTCTTTATAATTATATAAATACATATATCATCAACTGACCTCATGTTGGTAATAAACACAGTTGGCTTTTTATAATTTTCCTATTACGATCTTCCTGAATGGAAGGTTAAAAGACTTTCCTGTTCCGCGAAAATTATATTGTTTTGTTTGTATAATAATATATGATTAAATGTTCGGAAGCCATACTTTATTTAATAACAATCATATATAAAAACGAGTTATTCAACAAAAACTCTTGTTGCTATCTGAAATATTTATAGATAGCGTAGCGGTATAAACATAAGTTTCCATTGTTAATAGTTATATTTATTTGTAACAAAATTCATAAATTACAACATTAAACACACACCACCACATAAATAATATGTGAACATATGTTAAATAACATTATAAATAATTAATTAAAAATCAGAAGCCGGTCGTCGCTTAGGGGCATTTACGTGCGACTGGAAACGGGATGTTGTGGGTTCGATTTGAAATATTTATATTTATATTTTCATTTCCTCACTCTGGTATCAAGGCAAAGTGCGGCGTTAAGTTCTGCCACTCAACACGCATAGCCTCTTGAATTCAGCGGTAAGTAGGAAACGGAGTGTCTTTACACTAAGTTCCTAGACCTGTCAGCCTATCCTGCTAACCATATGGTCAACAACATTATACGTAATTAATTATAAAACATACAGAGTCTCATTTAAGATAATGGGAAAGACGTGCACAAAGGGTCCTTGTCGAACGATTAACCGATTAACAGACATTAGCGACTAGCCTTTACATCAAATTTGACCTTGTAATTGCAAAAGAAATTACTTACCACGTGTGCGGAGTTTACTTTGCAAATATAACCCGAATGACATTGTAATAAAGAGTATTATATCAATATAAAATAACTAACTAAATAATAAAATAAAACAGGTAACTAGTAGTAGGGGTCTCAAGTAAATTCAAGATGTTACCTTTGAAAATGTTTTGATATTTACAATTTACATTGTTTATAAATTATAATAAACTTTATTTGAATGTAATAAAGTCTTATTTATATTATACAAAAATACACAGTTAAGTCATTTTGGAAATCTACGTAAAACACAGGCTACAAAGGTAGCTCTAGAAGTTGGAAGCGACGCTCTCACTTGACCGGTCCCGACTTGACGTCAGTTTGCCGCCAACGCTTGAACTAGTCTCATGTCAAACGCGACAGTTAACAGTCGTTAACGAAACGTCAAAAAATATTTTTTTTTATTAAAAAAAAAGATAAAAGTGCGATTTTAATTTTAACGAAAAAAGTTATAGCTGTTAGTTAACTTACGTCATACGTTCAAGCGATAGGTATAAGATAAGGTGATAACGAAATCGATAGTGTTTTTACTCATCAGTTTTGGGATTTTTTGGTTTGGTGTAGTGATGCAGCGGGAATGTGCATTGGATTTATTATAATCGAGTTTGGCTTGAACGAGGTGAGTCTTTTTGCGAAGAGGTCGATGACATACAGAATACAATCTTGATTTTTATTATTCATTCATCTATTCGATACGGAAGAATTACCATAAAATTAAGACAAACGGTTTGGTCAAAAAAATAACTTATTTTAGACTTATGTATAGTTTTGATATTTTAAATTAATTTTATTAAAATTAACAATATGAATTGTATATTTTTTATTATTTAATACAAAAAACCCTAACGATCGAAGGCGATCCCTAAGGAAACAAGTAATTTTAATTTCTAATACTTGTTAATATAATAATATCTCAATGTCTTAAATAAACAATGAAGTATACTTAAAACATATTTTTAAATCGAAAATAAGATCATTATTTTTAGTAGGAATAATCATTCCATTCATTTACTTAAAAATCTGTTCCTATTTAAGTTTGGTTGGCCTAAATTTCGGCAAAATCTTCAAATTGGGCCAATACACTTACCTCGATATTTATAACATAATTGTTATAAATATCGAGGTAAGTGTATTTGGCCCAATTTTAAGATTTTGGTCGAAATTTAGCATAACGCAGTGTGAAAGCAGAAGCCATGAAGGCAAATGCATTTTGCATTCAACCTTTGTTGAACTTTTTTACAAAAGTAGGTGGTAGCCCGTATATACCAACTAATCTTCAAAGCAGATCATTACTTTGTGTTTAATCATTATAATCGAATTAACTATATTAATAACCTTCACAGAATAAAACATCGCCTATCGGCCTACTTTGGTTAATCTGCTATATATTAGACACATTATAAAATCCATTTTGTGATGTAAGTGATATTAGTTTCACAAGAAATTATTATGCCAATAATGAATACTAAGAAGTAAACCAAATTGATAGCATTAATATTATTATTTAACTGATCGTTTGGCCAATTTGCCTGTGATTCATCCTTAAACAGATCTTACACGATAATAATAAAAACTGAACTAATACTTTAGTCTGTCGTGGTACAGCATCTGAACGAAAACGCGTCTGTATTAGGTTCAATTCTCATATAGGGGTAAACCACGCATACAAAGCCGCAGATGAAAGCACGTCATTTATAAGTTGGAAATTAACGCAAATTAAACTGAAATTTTTCGTCATAATTGTAAAATAGAGGCTACAAACTTTTCTTGTAATTGTATGAGGAAATTTTTGAACTAACGCAGTGATTTTAAATAAGTTCAAATAACAAGGAAGATGAAGGATATTATTCATGTCAAGTATAAATAAAACAAGGACTTCGGATTATTACTTTGTAAAAAAAATCTTTAAAAAATTATTTTGGCTTTTGACGAACAGACAAATGTACAAAAAAAATGTCTTACTAGAATTCTTTTATATATTTAAATTTGAGAATGTACATTTGGGAAGTATGTTCCGTAGAGATGGAACTTAAGTTCCGCCGCGCATCTCAATATTTGGCAGTGCGTGGACAACGAAGTCTAACATTAAGTTCTCTGCCTACTCCCGTATATATAGGATACAGCATATGCCCAAAGTACATAACAAAAGTTTTCATAAAATAAAAAAATAAAAAAAATATTTGATAAAATATTTTCAATATAAAACAACCATTACCTACTCCGCAATAATATAAAAGAATTGACAATGTGTGAACACGCAGGCAAATCCAATATCGTTATAAAAGTTATTTAAAGGGCGATTGACTCACTTCGAGTAAATATTTTAATTAATGATGTAATGATGTCACCGTAAGGCATATGTTTAGAATTATTTGTAGATGCCTACTCGATTGTCATTGTTTTACAAATCGACTCGTATTACTACTACGATGCACTAATTTACTAAATAAACTGTAATTTGAAGCCGTCTTGGTGCAGATACAGCGTCTAACTTTAAACTCGATGATTGTGGGTTGAATCCCCATTCAGTGGTATGAATTATCCTTAGTAAAGTTAAGTTCCACAACTTATCACAATTCCAGCGGAATATGCTGAATAGAATGTCTTAATATTAGGTATGAGCTCCTTCCTTTTAGCTTTTCTGTAAGTTCTAATAATATACTTAATATATTATTTGACAAATTATTTTTGAGACAGATATTAAGATCAAAGTGATCTAGTTCAAAAAAATTACAGTTTATAGATCATCATAAAATTACATAACAAACTTTTTGTTAGTGTTTACCAAAAATTATAGATGTATTTAACAGTCACTTTCATTTTAATATACTTTCATTTAATACTAATCATTAGCAATTCTTTAAATATATTTTTAAAATAATCTACCAAAGTAGTAACACTAGTAGTTGCACATATGAAGATTATATTTCATATTTTATCTGTAGAAAATGTGAATAACCTGATATTAAGTTATTTTCAAGTCAAACTAGCTTCGTGTTTAATTTAATGCTAGTACTTATAAAGTTCTTGTTTTTTATTGTGATCAAATGTAATCGAAAATCCTCTAATCTTAATTATAAATTGCTTATAGAAGAAGAACCATCCTCTTCAGGCTTCTTTCCCTAACGTAGCACGCTTATGTTACACCTCAGCTTCATATTTTATCGAGAGAAAACTTTCTGTCAAGACATTCCATTTTTACCCAAACTCAAGACATTACGTTTTAAATGTCGGATCTCAACGCTGCATGTGTGCATAGATGTTGTACAAGAGCAGGGAAATTTAGTTTAATTTAAAGAAGTCGTTCCTCTGAATGAAGAATAAACCGACAAACATCGTGGTTTACGTCTTACAGATTACGCAACGAGTGCCTTTATATTTAAATTATTGCTAGGTATGTTATATTATAATAGAGCAAGCTTTGCTATTTGGATGTATGTACAAGTACCTACATGTTTGTAACGCATTACGCATGATTATTAAAGTAATGCAAAACACATAACATAATAATATTTTTGTAAAGAAGCAAAGTTATTACAAAAACATTTTTTTTGTTAAATAATATTCGTTATTAATAATAGTTTACTCATTACTCACATATTTAATTATTTATTGGATTTAAAAAACGCGACTGGTTGTGGATTTGATTCCCACTCGATTCAAAGTGGCAAGTGTCTCATTGGCAACGGGTGTATTAACACTAGGTTCCCAGGTTCCCTCCAGCCACCTTGCTATGTGTGGGATGCAGCGTGAAGCTAAAAAATAAATGTAGATAATATATAACACCACAGGTATAACAAAATTAGATTAAATATTTCATAATATGGATTTACTTTATAACGTCATTGACCCGTGCCTTATCAATAGAAACGTGCATAAAGCAGCTTATAAAGAAGTTCTTTATTACACGACAACGCTCGTCTAATAACTAATAATACTTGTGACTCAGTCTGAAAGGAAAATCTGTGGTCAATAACGATAATGCTGCGTTAAGTTCCGCAACTCATCATAAGATTCGGTGAAAAAAAAAAAAATGTTTTAATATTGTCTAGATACTAGAAGATTTTTAGCTTTAACACCACAACTTTAAATGGGATTTTGCATTTGACAAGGCGTGAGATGGAAAATCCTATTTTTTCCTGATCCTTTAGGAATTTGAGAAATCCCCTCTTCACTTTCATAATGTATATTCTTTCATAATATATACCTACATAATATTAGTACCAAATAATATTTTTATCTATAGTTTCGTGCGTGCCCTATCGCTCTTAGTAGTAGGCTAGTGTACCAACAATATAATGAATTGCAAAATAATGTTCATGTCGATTGATAATATTATTGTACTATATAATATGACAGATTTTTTTAGCTTCACGCTGTAAATTAAAAAAACCAATAACAAAATTTTGTGATTTATAATAAGGAAAATGGGAACCTAGTATTGAAAAACTTCCGTTTCCTTTCTTCCGCCCATTTCGATACATCTCGTGTTGGGTGGCGAAACTAAAATGCAGTGCTTTGAATTGCAAGAGCGGGGAAACGAACCCACAAACCCAAAAGACAAATGCTATGACGCTGTGTCACTAATAACGATGGTCGAGACTTGACAGATTACAGTTAACCTTATAATATGTAAAAAAATATCGAAGCTATCGTGGCGCAGTGGGACAGTCTGCAATAGTTATGAGTTCGATTCACTTAAGGCTTTTATCATGAAAAAAAATTAAAATAATAAAGAGTCTGTTATTCAATATTCCACATCTGTATCACAAATTAGGGTTGCTAAACTAATTTTGTTCTTTAATTTATCTACATAAATTACATGATATTATAGATTTTAACAGTTTTATTGATCTTTAGTTTTATTGATTTAATTACAAAGTTTCCACTGTTAGCAAAGTCGTGTGAGAGTAGATGTAGGTGAAAAAGACTATAAATCGGGAGCGGTAGCTTGTAGGCAACGGGCCTTACTGGAAGGAAACTCGAGTGAAGTATTGTTATTGAGTGACACGTATCACTTATTGCAGTTCCGTAGAATCTCTTTCCGATAAATTTAGAAACATATAGACGATATGTGTTTTTTTTTAAAACGGTAACCGCTTCTTATTTCTAATACTACATATTTAAAAGAGTTAAAAAGTAATGTTTCCGTATTTTTATTAAAGATACATATCAATTAATAATAGTAGTTTTGAAAGTCTTTTTTGGCGTGCATATTATAAGCGAGCCAAATTTGTTTTCGTCCTTGTAAAAATTACAATACAATCTAAATCTAAACACAATCTAAATTAGTCTATTGTACATAAGAGGATACTGAGATGGCTGAATTATACAAATTTTGCAAGAATCTAAGCGATCTGATAACCCTGTTAGTTATGCCTGTGTACACAGCAATTTTACATTCTCTTATGTTGTAAGACAACACAAATATAGAAAGAAAACTTCGTGGTTTAGTTTGGTCGAATAGTTGTTGCGGGTTCAAATCTATCTCCTAAAGGACCTAATCTCAGAAACTATTGGTTCACATTGATTTTTTTTTTGTTTTCGTTGTTCCATGTATCAAGGAAGGCTATAAATCACGGTAATCGTATCGATAAAGTTCTTTGATTGTGTCAAAATTCTTTGTATAAGTGGGTTACTTTTAAGGTGGGTACATGAAGTACCTACTAAATTCATAATATTAATTTATAGTTACCAATGCACATCAACATACTTAGTTTACTTACTAAATAAAATTAACAGTTTAATAAAGTAAAAATTCGGCTTTTCAACAGAACATTTAATAACACAAATGTAATGAGCACAAACTCAATATGTTTACTAGTAGGCAGTCCAAGATTCCATCAGCCATTTTCCATTCCAACATCAGATCAGATCGATGGTACTATAATATTGTATTGTCATATAATCTACATATTATAATTCCAAGCCAATAATACCACAATAAGACAAGAACAAGAAGTAGGTGTAATTCAGATTCTTATATTTTATTACATTACATAGTGACAGCTCAATTTATAAAGGCTTGTTAAAAATCCTCGTCGCTCTGGTAACTAGAGTAGAGGTTAGTTTAGAGAATGTAGAGGAAAACTAAAAGACGATATCTCGACGTTCTCCAATGGGAACAGGACAAAATGGGATTTTCCATTTTACGTCTTAAAATTACGAGCGATGTCTATTTAGGTACATACTTTTAATATAATCGACTCATATTTTTTTGCTGTTATGTCTTCACAAGGTACAAAGAACGAGACCAGACCGATAAGTACCAGACATCATAAGATAAATAATAATAGCGTCAATTACTTAGACGAATTAGACTAGCAATAAGTCTTTTTTTGTGTGATTTGTTTTTTAAACGTTTCAATTTCATATTATGTTAGTTAAAATTGTGGTTATTCAGAACTTTGTTCTAATGAGCTTAATCCAAAATATATATATATATATATATATATATATATATATATATATATATATATATATATATATATATATA